>JBBYHM010366630.1:0-19075 GCA_038381775.1 Adansonia rubrostipa | reverse complement strand
ATCCTCTAATTCTTTCAGCGAAGGCAGCACGTTACCTTGAGCAATGATCTGCTCATCTAACTTGGTCAATTCTCCTGATTTGTATAGCATAAAATACTGATCCTTTGAGAAACTGCCATTTCCAACTTGAATGCTGAACAATGATTCGTTTGACGCGGTGCTCCAATCCATCGGTGTTGCAGGCTTACCACTAAAAACGGATGATGGTATCCGATTCGGTAAATAGCCTCCCTGAACTTGCCCTCCGCTACCCATTTGATGATTTTCAGTGGACTGCTCTTTTGAACTCACGAACGAAACACGATAATGTATTGGTGATTTGAGTTCAGATTGTTGCGATTTGTCAGTGATTTTATTCTCATCATTGTCAGTACCTTTATTTCCAAGAAAAGTAGAAAGGTCCTCGGAAGAATCTGAACTTCCATGGCTTGAAAGAGGTTTAACTTCATTCATATTAATTTCAAAATCTGTTAAATGCTTGCTGCTTCCATCACCTTCTTCATCATTCACAGCTTCTTCAACTTTACGACTAGTTCCCATATATATTCTGAATCACAATTGATATTCAACTGAGGCACAAAATGAAAAAAAAAAAAAAGTTTCATGCATAAGTTTTCTTTCAACATATCTAAAAAAAATAGAAGGATAAAACTTAGTAGGGTTCCTGATTTCTCCACTATATTCTATACAAGAAAAAATGGAAAATGTTAACTGCTAATGATATTCAAAGAAAGGATGTGTAATTAATGAATTGTTTTTTTCATTTCAATAAAAATAATGCATTACATGAAAAAAAAATTAGTAATTTTTTGGTACAAAAGGTTTAGAAAATGAGGTACGGGAAGGAAATTACATTGAAATTTGAATTTTAAATCTGTTAAATATTATTCTTTGAAGATAATTACGTGAATAAATTAAATTAAACTCTAGATTCTTTAAAATTCTAATTTGATAATACTTAATTAATGTCTATGAACACTTTCGGAACCAAAAATGAAAGAACTTTTAAGTAGACTCCAACTTAGATTCTTTTATGATATGTTAATTACTCAATTCAAATACAAAAAAGAACATAAAAACTTCATATAATTATGAAAAAAACACAAATCATAAAACATGGACATAGATGAATCAAAACTCACTTACAACATTGACAATATTCTTGAATCTTCAAATTGTCAATTCTTCTTTATATACTTTTGAAAATTTCCCAGGTTGAAGCTGCCAAAAAGCTGTAAGAGGACGTAATAAAGAGGTTAAAGAATGCAAGGAAAACTAGGATAAGAACAATGGGATATAAACAAAAGGATTTGTGTGAGAGTTGGTGAAGGGTGTTAGAAAGATAAAAAGCGTAGGCAAAGAGATGATTTCGCGTGGGTAATATTTACCTTTACCTTTGGTTTAAACTAAAATGTAACTGAGTTTTGAGTTATTTTGGAGAGTTGTTAGAGACTTAAGGGCCATTTTCTTTCAACTGATAAAACAACATTTATTAAGTGAGTATTGATGATTTGTTTGATTTGATTTGTATTTTCTCAGTACATGTATCAATTGAGAGTCAAGCCACATTAAATTATTGTTTTTCTTTTTTCGATTTTATTTTCGTTTGTTTGGTGATTGATGGATTGGGGTTTAGGCCTAACACAAATAACCAACAAAAAGAAGAACAATTTTAACTTGTAATCATGGCATTGTTTACTAAAATTTTCAATAACTCTTAGATTGATCAATCATGATGAAAACCGAGGGGTGGCCTTGCTTCGCATGGGTCACTTTTTCTATAATAATAATAATAATAGCAATAGTAATAATAATAAAGTAATTTCAAGTTGAACACTATATAATATTATATTAGATTATAAAGATATTTATTATAAGAAATTTTAATTTTTTAAAAATAATAATGAAATAACAATTAAAAAGAATGAATCACTCTATTTGAACAATGAAATTATAACTAATTATAATTAACATTAATTCTTAACATTTGCCTTCATAAAAATAGGTGAAAATTTTTAAATTTTAATAATAAATTCTCACCTTATGAAACGCTAATTTTTTTTTTTTTAAAAAAATTGATTGAAATGTTTTATTTTTTTCATTATTTCAAATTATTATAAAATTTTAAAATATTGTAATATTAATTTTTTAAAAAAAATAGTTTTATTTGCATTTTATTAAGATGAGTATTTATCTTTAATTATTTTAAATTGATTGATCAAAATGCTTTATTTGATAAATTTTTAAATTGAAATGAAGAATTTTCATTAAAACATGATTAGCAATATAGCAAAATATAAACTCAATAACTATTATTCAATAACTTATAACTTAAACGCATGTGAATATATGTGAATTTATCTATGGTTGAATATATAAATGTATATTAACTAAATTTGTAATAACATGTAAAATTTATTTCATGTGCAAATTATATCAAATTATTATATAGTATTCTTATTAATATTAATGTAAAATTAATTAAAAAGATAAAAAATTCAATGTAAATTTTATTTTTTTATTCATATAAAAATAAATTGATTTACTTCTAAGATCTTTGAGAAACTAAAACTTTTAAGATTAAAACAATTTCATCTAGACATTAATTTTTTTATTTATTATTAAATTAATTCATTTAACAAAGTGCTTTAAAGAGAACAAACTTCTTATTTATAAATACATATTATTTATAATGAAAGATATTTATAGTAGCAATTTAGAAATATTGTAGACAATAATGATTGTTTTGGTCAATTTAAAAGATTATTCACATTTATGTTTTTATATATATTATAAATAAATAACATCATTTAACATTTTTTTTACTATTTCACCATCATAATATTATTCTTTTGATTCAATATAAAAAAATTTTAAAAAAAATTTCACTTGTATCAAATCCATCTCATGTTCTTATTTAATATTTTTAATTTTTACAGATCATTATCAAAACCATAGTATTTTAATAATATAAAACAAATACTTGATGTGATCTTACTTTTAAAAAAAAGTAAACTAATTATTATAAAACATATGATATAAAATTGAAAGTTATATGAATAGTTAAAACGTTAGAAACAACATAGGAATAAGAACAAAAACACAACACGACACGAAAAATAATAGTATTAACACAACATTAGTAACTCTAACATGTCAAAATTTTTATAAAATAAATTATTAATATGCTAAAATTTATATAAATATGTTTTATCTTGACTACAATTACAATATAGAAAATAAAAATACGACACAAATATATAATTCTTTTTTTCTCTTTCCTTTTCTTTCTTTTCTTTTCTTTTGCTCTCTTTCGTTTCTTTCACTTTTTCTTTCTTTCTTTCTTCATTAAAAAATCCCTTTACAATGTGTGAAATAATTAGGAGATTGCTTTCATCTTAGGAACAGATTATATGTTAAACTGAAAAAATATCAGAAAAGGGTCAAATTTATTGTTATACTAAACTGGTGGATAAATATATTAGTCAACTTTTTTTAATGCAATCTTACTACTTTACCTTCTGTTGTACAATTCTAGTCGCCTATGAATGATAATATATATATATATATATACACACACACACAAAATTGCTTTTTTTTGGGGGGTTATGTCACGTTGCCATGAAAAATGTCTTTTTTTTTTTTAATTTACATGTAATAATATAAATAAAAAAATAAATAGGATAATTTGGTTCTTACCAACGAGATAATTTTGTTTGGGTATTTCTCATTTTTTGTAACACGGTATTCTTGCCACTGGGATGGCATCGGTGGGGAGAGCTGAAGCTAATTGAGTTTTTCCTCTCTCCCTATCCCACGAGTTGAGGTAAAGCTAGAAAATAAAACATGGTCAAGTTTAAACCAAATTTCAAGTACTTTTAATTTCGAGTCGAGTTAGGGATAATAAAATACCAACTCAGCTCTATTACATCCTATACGCTTAGAAAGGATAACAGATTGGATACTTGCATTATAATATCTAAATTCGAATCTACATAAGTTCTTTATAATCAAAATTTATTTATTATCTGCATTATTATCCGGATTTGAATTAAATAATATTATTCGTTGAATATTCAAATTTATTAAAAATTTGAATTCAATAAGTATCTAACTTTGGACATTAAGTTTTGATTATTTCCATGAGCATAAATTGTTACATTTGACTATAAACAAATAATTGATTCTTATATCCGAATTCATTATCCGTAAAAGTAACACATATTTAGATATTAGAATCCATTATCCGTAAAAGTAATGTGAATTTAGATAATAAATATATGAGGATTCATATCTGCATCTGCTTCGAATCCGTTGCAGATGGTAATTATATTATAATTATATTATCCGAATCCACATCTGCTCCGAATCCGTAATATCCAAATTTAAAAAAAATAATTATAAATATTTGAATTCGCACTATCCTTTGTCATTCCTATATATACTGGCATTTGCTTAAGCTTTTTCATTGATTTGTCATTGTAAAAAAAAAATATATATATATATATATACAATTTTACTATCGTATTGCAACAAAAAGACCCATCAAAGCTATTTACTCAAAGTCGAAGATTAGTTCAATATTTCAAAAGATTTAAACAAAATATTACATTTAAAAATACCGCTTTCACTCGAACTATAAACATCTCTTACAAGAAGGAAGTTATATTTTCCTGAAGATGAAGTCATTAAACACAACAAAGAAGCGTTGGTCTCATTTGAATTAAGATGAGCTAACTTATCCTCTAACACCATTAAATGCATTTTGACAAGTTCTGAATGTCTAAAAGTGACTCCCTACCAACTCCAACAAATCAACCGCTTAAACGGTTGGGCAGCAGGCATGCTAGTTATTGAGAAACGTTAACCCAATCAGACTCTTTTTTTTTAATTATTCGTGTTTAATATAATATTCAACATATATTTGAACATATATAATCTTTTAATTATATGTAAAAAAATTTTTAAAAATTAATTATGTGAGTGTCAAATAGTATACTCATATCCGATACTAATTTTCAAATCTAAATAAAATAATAATTGACAATTATTGATTATATAGTCTCCCATGATAATTGATTAATTAGTGAGCAAACCTTACATTACAAAAACTTGACAAAAAATTACAAGAACCCATTGGGCTGGATCAAATGGAAATAGAAACAGGTACAAACAAGAGATACATCCTATATTATTTTTTTTATTTCCTAGTAATTTTATAATGACATTAACACCATTTCAGATATAATTATCAGGTTCAAGAATCTATCTAAATTTTGCTTTCATCCACCAGCATCAGTTCTTCATTTCTGAGAAGATACCCCACATCTTGAACAGGCAACTCATGAATCTGAAACATTGACTAACACAGTAAATAACTTGGAAAAAAAAACTGATTTATTCAATATGATATTGTACATATCATAAAAACTTCATAGATTGAATCCTAAATTTTGTGATGATTATTGCTGCCTATGTCTTACATATATTTTCGATTAGCATGGATGCATCACATAATGTTTATTGCGGTTATGACATAATTAATGCTATCACAATTAATTGTAATAAATATCGATTGAGAATATTAGTAACAGAATATGCAAAAACTACTAAATAATGATCGTGGTGCCTCGTTGCATATGCTATTTAAATTTTTTGCTTCATGTTTATTGCGGTTATTGATGTGATGAATATCAATGATAAAAAGCGTTAAAACCACAAAATAATGACCATAACATTGTGTTATGACCACTATTTTAATCCTTGAGTCATTTATTGAATTCTGAAGCAACATCTCTCTAGTGTAAGAAGGAAGAGAAGAGTTGCTGAGCAATGTTCAATAAGCTTCGAAATTTACCTTAGTTTGATTCATACTAGGTGGCAAGGGCGAACCTCCACCCTTCCTTTTTCTTGCAAGAAGATCTTTCCTAACACGTGATATCATAAGCTTCGAAATTTACCTTAGTTTGATTCTGACTAAGTGGCAAAAGTGAACCTCCATCCTTCCTTTTTCTTGGAAGAAGATCTTTCGTAACAGGTGATATCATAGAATCAGTTGGACTTTTATACCTTGAATAAATCAAAAACAAAAAAACAAAATCACATATAAAACATTCATGAAACGCAATTACTAAAAACATGGTCGATCGAAATATGTAGAGCTACTTACCTTTCAGGGTTCTTGAATTCCTTGGGGACTTTAAGACTATCAGGGATCCACGTTTTTTTCAAACTGTCGCAGGAAACTCGAGAATTCTGATGATCAATTTTCTGATTATGTGGTGCTGTTTTGTTCTCACCATTTTCAGATTGAATTGGGTCATTAAGAGTCTTTTCCATCACTTGCAAAATGGAAATTATTTGATAAACTACGAGATTAATAACAAAGTTTTATAGCAAAACCTTAAGTTTTAGTGGGGTTGAAGAAAGGGATATATTGAATTGAAAAGCTTTGATTTGTACTGTGGGGTGAATTTATGTATAAATAAAATAGAAAGATGTTTGATTTTGGAAGTATAATCTCTTCTAAAAGATGATATGTAATACATCAGAGATTCAATTCCAACCTGACACCATCATTTATCAAACTCAGATTTTTTTTTTTTAAAATAAAAATGAAAAGATTTTTTTTCTTTTGGATTGACATGAAAGGAAGGAAGAATTGTACAGTTAAATTTTGAAGATCACTACTAGCGGTTGAGATTTAAAGTTTGGTATTTATATGTCGGCTCATGATTTTGGTGTTTTTTTTTTTTTTTTAGCATATGGACCACAAAAAATAAAAGTTACTCCAATTTAATTAGGCCACCAGCCACCAGCCTTTTGGCCTGTGTCATTATTTCTGATATAAATTCCTATGGTTGGATCTAATGTCAAAGAAAATTAGATAGGAGGTCAACTAAGTGTTATTTTTAGTTTTTTATATAAGCAGTGCAATCAGTTAGATCTAAGAGTATAACTGAATCGGGATAAGTTAAAGTTGTGAGAAGTTTGAGCTTGACTCTAGTTTGATCAATTTTCATTTTTGAAGTTCAAACTTGAGTGGAAAAAAATTATATTGATTAAGCTAACTTGATTAGACTTATTTTCATAGGAAAAAATAAATTTAATTCTTATACCCGCTTTCAAGCTAGATTATTTATGCTCAAGCTCAAGCTCAAATAGGATTAAACTTTTCAGTACTAATTAGAAATATATATATATATATATATAAAAGCTTGATGAGGCTTGCATTTAAAGTATTAGAATACTCGAATTTAGCTTCTTGATAGCTTGAGTTACTTAAGCTTGACTCAATAATGATTAAGCCAAATTCGAAATTTTTGAAGCCAAATCCAAGTAGCATACAAGCACAAGTGTCTTGTTTATACCCCTAGTTAAATCAACTGACTCATTTAAACAAGATTTTAAATATTTTATTTAAAATTTTAAAAATATACATATGCACTTGGTTTTGTAGTATGGTCTTAAATATGACTTTAAAAAGTCATGGGTTCAGTCTCATCACATGCAAAAAATAATTTTTTTCATGGTTTTCTCCAACTTTTTTACTGATTTTAAACCAGTTCAAATAATTCTTAATTTTTATATAACATTGAATTATGTTAGGTAGTTGACCTAAATCTTTGTTAAGATTATATTAGTTGTAAATTGCGTAGTCATTAAATTTATTAAATGACTAAATATTTTTAATAAAAAAATCTTAATAAGAATTCTTTGTGATCAAGTAATTATCCTTATAAATTTAAAAACAAGTTTTAGACCTTTAGAAATTAGAATAAGAGAGATATAAACCATGGAATCTCATTGTAAGAGGATGGTTTATAGTTTTCTCCATGCAAAAACTACTAATGTATTAGTAGGAGGGTTTATAGCTTTTTCCGTGCAAAAGTTGCTAATGATTTGGATGGAGGATTTATAGCTTTTCTCAATACAAAAGCTACTATTGTGTTGTGAGAAAAATTTGTAGCTTTATTCAGGATTTGTAATTTTATCCTTCTAAAAGCTACAAGTTTGATTAGTATGTTCTTTATGATCCTTTTCAAGGTTAATAGACAGAAGCCAAAAAGGATAAACCATGTAAAAATTGTGTTATTTTATTTCTTTCTCGTTGATTGCTTTTGTAAGCCTCACTTTATTCCCAAAAAATCAAAAATGCCTCTAATTTTAAATTAACGTGATCTGACCGATTGATCAAATATGATTTTTTTCATTCTTAATCAAATCCTTATACTTGATTGAGTCATGTGTTTATATTAATTTATAAGTTCAATTTAACTTGAGTGGAAATATTATTTTATGAATAAAAAATTATTTTTATTAAATTTTAATTTAAAATGTATTTAAAAATATTAATATTTAGTATATGAATATAAAAATATTTTTATTATTTTAATAATATTATCTATATAGGTGGATTGAATTGGATGAGACTAATTGAGCTGAGTCTCAATAATTAAAGGTATCAATGAGTCTGATCCAACTTAATCCAACTCATAAAAACATCTTTAATCTTGATCCAAGGCTATGTTTCTATTTTATTCGACATTTATTTAATTAATCAAAATGATAAATAAGACATGTAAAATGGAATTGACAATATGGGTATTTGTGTTTTGTTTATATTACTTTTATATCATAATCGTATTTAAAGTATTATATAATTTTTGATACGTTAATAATCCGTGTTTTACAAATTTTAATATATTTATATATTCATATTGTATTAATGTTATGTTTTCATATAGTTCCTAAATTACTAATCTAACTACAATTTCAAAAAAAAAAAAAACCATTTTCTCTATTATTTAAGATCATTTAAGATCATTTTATTGAATTATTTAAGATCATTTATAATCTCTCTCTGGTGTAGGCAAATTTGTGTAGAAATTGAGTTTGACAAATTATCTAGACTTGATTATATGAGACACGATATGATTACACGAATATGATATAAAATATAATGCGATAAGAAAAATTAATGCGAATATAATTCAAATACATAACATGTCAAATCTATATAACACCAATCACTAATGAAACTTTATATAAATATATAATAACTTAAACCCAATTATTTATTTAAAAACATATGAACATGATATAAATACACAAATATTCCTATCTATACTTATGGATTAATTACACAAACAGTCATCGTATTATATGACCTTTTCTAATGTGCTTGATAAAATTTTAGCCCAAATAGATACATCTACTATGATTTCATCAAACATAGGAACTCTGCACTAACCGAGTTAAATAAATACTAATGTGGCATTTGACATCTAATTAAGTCATGATATGCGACAAAAATGATATATCATTATTTTAAAAATTCTACGTGTCACAATTAGATTAGATGTTAAATGCCATTTCTTTAACAACGATAGTGCGAAATGTTAGGGAAAATGGTGTAGATGGGTAGACAAAAATGATCGAATTATGACTTCGAGGCATAATGAATCATTTTATTTAGAGAGTTATTTGCCCGTTTATAAAGTTTGCCAACGAGTCTAGGCAATAACATCCTCAGGCTACAATAAAGCCTTAAGAATTCTGCAACTACCAATATTGAAGAACTCTCTATTATCTTATTCTCTCTATCAAACATTTGGAACTAATTTGGAGTTGATTTTGGGATAAATATTTTGGCAATTAGGGTTGATTTTGATTAGTCACAAAATGACACAATCAAAGAGACATATCCTAATTAAGAATTCTTTTCATAAACCATTGCAACCATTGGCCATAAAGACGCATTTTTCCATCCAACAAGTGCATTCTTCATCTAAACAAATGCATTATTTCATCCAAACTGTGTCTATGTACCTTTCCATTTAAGGTAAACATTGGATGGCTACAAATTTGTAATCTACCACGAGGTACAATTATAAGAATCCCTCACTAGGTTATAAATTTCAAAATATTATAAACTCTGCAGTTATGCATAAAGAAAAAATATCGTTGGATTTAAAATTTTCATTAGTGTAAACTTATCAAAGTTTTAACAAACTAATAGGTGGCTAGTCACTTAAACCATTACTTTTAAGTTAAAGCTGAATAAATCACACACATAATTATATTTAAAGAAAGGACTAAGAGGTTTTTATGTTGCTTCAGCACTATTATGGCCATTTGCTCATCTTGCTTTCATGAATATTTACAAGAGCAAAACCCTTAAACTTTTGTTAGACACGACAATAGACTTTGCAATTCGTATATTCGTGTCGTATTCGTATATGTTATCGTATGATAATCGTGTTTACAGTTTTTTATATTTATATCAATTTTGATACGTTTATAATTCATATTAGATAGATTTTGAAAATCTGTTTATGTTGTGTCATTTTTTTAACTTTATACGTGTAATATTTATATAATCGTATTAAATATTGCCAGGTCTATCGATAACTCTTTATATTCATTTAGGTGGAATCCTTATGATAATTATCGACCATAAAGAGTTTAACTCATCTTCCTAAATTATTCAACACTAAATCCTATTTCTTAGTGCCTCGTCATTAAAGTAACTTGTTATTATTCTTTAAACCTTGAAACTTACTATTGCTAGAACGAGGTAGGGTTTCCATCACTTATGACTATTTAATAGAGGTTTTAATCCTATTTTAACAATAGTATCTTTTACCATATCCCTTGATAGAACTTTTTATCAATGGGTCAGTTAAATTGACCGAACATAGGTGATGATGACTATGCAATCTCCTACGAACTCATATCTCAAGCTAATGTGCCTAGACTTTCATTTATAAACCTTGCTAAATGTTCGAAACATAGTAGATTCATTATCATAATCATATAAAAATGGTTAAAATAGGTTGTGCTACAACTTAAAATCTAATAAAAGATTATTTAGCCATTCCACTTTTTTCCTACGACTGCCAAATCTATAAATTCAACCTCTATTGTTAAATAACTTATGCAAATTTGCTTTTTAAAAGCTTAATAATTGTACCATCGATGGTAAAAATCCAACCAAAAGTTTACATGATTGTAACTAAGACTTGTGACCCAACTTGTATCTAAATATCATTTTTGTACAGTAGGGTAATCATTATAGATAGTCTCGAATTTATGATTTTCTTAATTAACCAAAAATTTTAGAAATAGCTTTCCAATGGTCTGTACTAGGTTTATTTATCAATCTTTATAATTTGCACATAACAAATGCAATATATGATCTTATGAAATGCATTACATACATGAAGCGTCCAAATTATTCGAGAATATTTCAGTTGGTGTATTCTCTTACCTTTTTTTCTTTTTGGACAAGTGTATACTTAAGTCTATTAGTGTTATGGCAGTGTTATTGTCACTTTTGGAAATTTTATCAAGAATTTTCTTAATATAATGAGATTAGGAAAATATAATTCATTAGATTTCCTAGAATTTTTTTACTTCTGGTATGACATTCGTAGCATCCAAATCTTTCATATTAAACCTTTTAGTTAACATGTATTTTGTAGACTTGATCATGTATACATTGTTGCCACAAATCAACATGTTGTCTGCATATAAACACACAATGGCATAGTTCTTATTAATGCTTTTTCACATAGACACACTCTCATTGTTTTAAAGTTATTTGAAAAATAACTTTGTCAAACTTTTCATGATACTGTTATGTGCTTGTTTCAAGTTATACAAGGACTAGATAGCTTTACATATTTTCTTTTCTTTTCTTTTGATAAAAAACCCCTTGGTTTGTTGCATATAAACTTTTTCATCAAGGCCACTTTTTAGTAAAGGTAAGTATGTATCAAAATCATCCACATCTTTTTGTTAATATCCTTTAACAATAAGCCTAGCTTTGTATTTTTAATTTTCCTCTAAAAGATCTATTTACAACATAATAGTTTTCTTCTAATCATGCCTCTTTTGTTATTATAAGGGATTACCAATCCCATGGATAAAGTCTCGTCTACTGCTCACATTTGGGTAGTCATGACAACACCAAGGCACCAAGTCATGACACTTTATCCATTTACTATATTGTTGCCTTTAGTGACATTAAGACCACACATGAGTTCCCTTGTTGCACAAAATTGTTATTTTTTTCATAAGTTCTTCTTTTGCTCTCAAGGACTTGCCACAATCTTATCAAATGAGGCACTATACATAGTGCTTATTTGCAGCGAATATTGACTCAGTACACCTTAATTTTAAGTTTTATTTTGACCTTTTATAGGATCATGTATTGTTATCTTAGCAAAACACCCCCACACATTGAAGTATTTAAAGGAAATTTATTTCATTCCATAATTTAATGGAACTTCTTCTGAAGTACTTTACTACTAAATATATAATTGGCATTTTTTCATGCAAAGACTAGCAAATTCATAATAACTAACTTATTGGGTGGCCAAATCCAATATTTATAGCTTTAAAAACCAATGCCTTTATTTAGACCACACATTAAGAGTGCATAATAATACCTATTCTTGCTATGAAAAATAGAAATTCATAAAGACTTATTCAATCTTTTAATCTATTGGACATAAATATCATAGATAATCTAAGTTTGCATTCATTATAAGGGACCTTATTACCCTTGAAAAGGTGAATAAGGCTTAGATTTCATAGAGCACGATCTGCACTTAGTAGGAGACAAAAATTCACCAATTGCATCCAATTGAGAAAAAATAGCTTGATGGTTTCCTAATTGAACAATTACACATTTTATTATGTATTGACATTCTTGGTTACTTTATTTAAACATATATATCCATAATAATAGATAAAATTCTATTAACGTCCGAGCCATTTTCATTCACTTCCATTATGAACAAAGTCACTAAAGTGTATATATATATATATAAAGTATAAAAACATACCTTATTCGAAAATTTATTATCACAAAAGTAAATCTGCAAATAAAGCAAACTTGGAGATAACTTACTTTTATGTGCAACACGATAAGAAGAAGCATCATCTTATCCTTTCATTAATTGAAACTATTATCAAATCGATCTAATTTCACAAACTCTGGTTCATCACTTTGTAAGCAATATCCACCTCTATGGCCATCTCAAATTACTCTCTAAAAATTGTTGGAAAAATGGTGTAGATAAGTAGATAAAAATGACTAAATCAAGAATTTGAGGCAATATGCTTTCTTGAGAGAGTTATTTGCCCCCACACAAAATTTGCTAATAAATCTAGGTAGTAACACTCTCAAGATAAAATGAAGCTTCACGAGTTTTGTAACTAGCAATGTTGAATAATAACTCTCTAATCTTTTATTCTCTCCATCAAACTTTTGGAATTAATTTGGAGTTGATTTTGGGATTATTTTGGAATTAAAGTTAACATTTATAAGCCACTAAAAGACACAATCAAAGAGACATCTGAAAAGACTTTTCATAAACTATTGCAACTATTAGTCATAAAAATATATATTTCCATCCAACAATTACATCATTTCCTCCTACCAATGCATCATTTCCTCCAAATGATGTCTACATACATTTTCATCCAAGATAATATTATTAGATAGCTATAAATTTATAATCTATCATAAGATAAAAGTACAGCACAAAGTACCTAAACATGTAACATAATCATAAGACAAGTACATATTTAAGCTAATTTTTTTAAATACTGAATTAAAAAAAGTCATATGAACAAAAGCTTTTTATGTAATTAACCTTAAATTAAAAGTGTTTCATTTGGAGACTATAAGAAAAAACCATAGACTCCAATTGAGATATTTGCCCGAGACTTTAGTACTTGAAAAACAATCAATGCTATGGATAACAGCCGACACCATTGCATATATATATATATATATGATGATGATGATGATGATGTGACCGGGAAGAAATTCTGCCGAGCAATGAATTAGATAGTCAAATGCTTCTTGGGAAAGTGCCAAAATTTCCCACTCGACTTGATTGATTGCATTTTCTCGCAATTAAACCGGCATATAGCGAATTTACATAAAAGAGGAAATTGCAAAAAATAAAAAATAAAATTAAGTTTTGATTTTGATTTTAATTTTGATGGGATAGCTAAGCTTTTGTTAGACTTACGCAACTGTATAAATATAAATATAATTATTTATTAGATATATTAAAATTTTAATTAATTATATTAATTTTATTTAAGTATATCATATTATTTTTATTAAACATATATATTATAATAATATTTTTATATGATGTACAAATTATTAAGTTTACCTATTTCTACATGATTGTCGTGTATATGCTTTCTAGGAATTCTAGGTTTCCATCTTAATACATGAAGAATTACAAGAATCATTATTATTTCAAGTCAAATCTTTGACTATGCATTCAGAATGTGCAAGTCAAATTTATTTACACCTTTATCATATATATATATATATATGATAAATTTTTTTACATTCATTGTAAATGAAAAAAATTTATAAACAAAATTTATAAAATGTTACGTATCTTTTTTATTTTTATTTTTAAAATATATTTTATTAGACATATATTATTTCATAAATTTATTTATAAATTTTTTTTATCATCAATGTATATGATAATTATTCATTATATAATATCATTTTTTGTGATAAATACAATGATATATTTAAATATATTTAAGATCCAAGAGCTTGAATGTTTTGAGTTTAAATTTAAAGATTGAAAAAAGGAAAATTAGTCAAATTTATCATCTTATTATTGGAGATTTATATTTACCACTGCACTTTTTTATGCAATTTTATCATTATTAATTATTTTATCACATATGTTGCACGTAATTTTATATGTTAATTATTTTATATTTGTAAAAATATTTATGTTAAATAATAAAAAAACATGGAAACAAATATCTAATTATATAAAAATAAGTTAAATTAAAAATCATTACCTCTATTTATATAAAAATAAAAATATTAATTAAAAAAATATTATCAGAATATAAGTTAAATTTTTTTTATAAACCTTTAAAAAAGAAAAAAAAATCATAAAAACATGTTGAGTAATTTGACCAAAATTATAATTTAAGTTCGTATGAAATTATTAACTTGCCAACCAAATGAAAAGAAAAAAAAAATAAAAAAACCCCAAACCGTTATCTATTCTCAAAAAATCAAAACTCCCATACTTTTTATATAGTTTATGAGATGAATGGATTACTATATTGACATAAGATTTAATTACTTTTAAACTCTAATTTTACAATTATTGTTTTATTAGATTTAATTACTTAATAGTTCTACTCATAATTAATTGTCAAAAGTATTATTTAAAATATTATAGTAATGGATTTTTCTAAAAAAATTATCGTGATATTGAAAATTTCGATAATTATTTTATTAATATTTATTACATAATATCATAAATAAGAATGAAATAAATATTTATTACTACTTATAATATAATATAAAATATTTATATAATAGAAAGCTTATTTATTTATGAGATTTCATATGCTGAAAATAAAGTTACATGTATATAAATACTTAAATTTTACATTAACATTTAAAACTAAATGAATATAACTTTTTCTTTTTATTGTTGTCAGGTTAATGAAAAATTAATTCAAAGCAAATTTTAACTCTTTTTATTTCTTATCAAATCAATTTTATTTAACCAAAATTTTTTAATAGAATTAAAATTTTTATTTACAAATGTGATAAATTATAATATCCAATAAATTCATTTAACAAAATCTTTCAACATAATTCGAATTTTTATTTATAAATGTGATAAATCTTATTAATAATAAAAATGATTTAAAATAATAAAATTAGTAACATAATAAACAATGATGGATATTTGATCAATTCAAAAGATTCTTCATATTTGTAATTTTTTTTTATAATTAAGGTTATAAAAGTTTGATCTCTGATCACTAGAATTAAAAGTCCAACACTCTACCAACATACGTTATGGTTGTTGGCTGTGATTTTATATCTATTATAGATTACATTTGTTGATGCAATTCTAAAAAAAAAAAAAAGAAATAAAAACTTTGTTTGAAATTCCAATTAATAATGCCAATAATTAAATAAATTAGAAAAATTATATTCTATTATATAAAATACCAAAAATGTCATTATTTTTTAAAAAAAACATATTTTATTTTTTATTTTTGTTAAAAAATTAAAAAATTAAAAAATTTTATATTTTGGAGTAAAATTTGCCACTACAGAAAAGAAAAGCTGTTTGATAAGAAAAATATAAAAAATATTTCTTCGTTTTAATTATTGGTATGATCCTTAACTATTGATTAAAAAATAAAACTAGATCGATTAGATGAACCAGTTAAATAGAAAATCACTGATTTGCCCAGTTTAACTAATATATTAAAACTACTTACTAATTGAATCAGTACAAAAACCCATTGAATCAGTTAAAAACCAAGAAAAAATCGTAAAAAACAGCTTTTAAATTTTTTATTTGTTTCAAAATTTTATTTATAATTAATAAGATTTAAACCTTTGACTTCTTAACTTTACATTAAAAAAATAATCTTAAGCCAAATGCATATTTTTATTAATTATTAACCATATATAATATTATTCAACATTAAATCAGAGTTTAATTTATATAAAATTACATTTATTTAATATTATGATGGTCTGAATAATTTGAATAAAACAAAAAAATATATATTATTTTTTAAAGAAATGTTTTCTTTATTCACACTGCTATTTTTCCTCTTCAGATATTGGATAATCTAGCACAGTCCTATTTATATAACAGTGGAACATATTTTGCATTAATCTTAATAAAACTTTTCCTTTGGCAATTATTTTGCTAATTAATAAAACATTTTTTTTTTACTTGTCGTTTTACAATTGACAATCTATTTGTTATATTTTTTATATTAGAATTGGAAAATTTGATATTTTAGAAAAAAAAATTAAAAGAGATTATTCTATTAATATATAAAAAATATTTTAAAAATGAAAAATATTTAAATTAGAGTTGTTTTTTAAGAAATAGATAGGTTTTTTTTTTAGGAGAAAGTGGTTAATTTTTGTAAATTTTAATATCTTTTAAATATAAAAGCATGAAATGTCCTTAATATTATTTGTTTTAATTTGATTTTTATGTTATCTTTTGACTAAATGGGTGTCCAGTTAGCTTTTGACACTAATTAAATTACTTATTTTATAATAGTATAAATAAAAACAATATTTGTTACATTAGATGGTCAAAATCTCAAATAATAAATGATATATATAATCAAATAGACCTATTTATGGGTAGAACATTTGTTTAAGTTCAAAAGCTTGCTCAATATAAAAGAGAGTTAAATAAAATTATTTGGCTCAAAAAATGGATTTAGGCAAAAACTAAGATAGCTTTAAGTCTTAAGTCTTCCTTCTATCTGCCTTCATTATTTTTAGTGCTTCACTTCCCTCTTCTTCCCATTGCTTCTAGTGAAAGGTGGGACATTCCTAGATAGAATAGAGATGCAATCGCCTAAGTCATTCTAGTTGGATTCTAACTTCTAATCCAGCTTGTTTCCTTGATTTAGCAATTGGACATTTCCCCCTATTTAAACTTAGCATCGGTGGGTAGAGGCTCTTGAGCTACAGCATGAGGCTTAGGAGTGAAGATGGATGGGCAAGAAGAAGAGTGTAGGGAGAAGTCATGAAATGAAGACAAGAAGAAGAAAATCAAGTTTAGACGAATTCAGACTTATCATAAATAGGTTAAGCCTTGGGCATACCATAATTTGCCTCGACAAGCCCAGTTTCATTTATTTTAGTTATATAAGTTTTTAATGGATTTTATCCTTTTTAAGAATGATTGATCTCTTTTTTTAATAAAAAATCAATCATTTTTAAGAAGAATTGATCATTTTAAGGAGGGATCGATCTCTTTGTAAAAAATAAATTAATTCTTTTGTGTAAAAATCTAGATAGATCTATGTGAGTCTAGACGTCTAAACAAATCTATATGAGTCTAAACAGTATCCTTAATTATATATTCGATTGAACATAAACATAAAATTATATTCATATTTTGAACCGAATCAAATTTGAACAATCACAAAACTCCTTAATACCTTACTTGAACTAAACTCAAATATAGTACAATCATATCAGAATCTATTATAAATTTTGGCTTATCATAAAGATTATATATATAATTGTTGATCTCATTGCCCCACATAAAAGTGTTAATAATTTTAAGACAGACAAATGTCAAACAAGGATATTTAATGAAAACATTGCACGTATTACCTCGAGACAACATAAAGATTAATCTAATCTAATCTAATCATAATTATATAAAAACCCTAAACCTAAATCTTATATCTTAAATTCTATATATTAAATTCATATATATATATATATATATATATTCTGAGTGCATTAAGATATTCATCACCACGATACTTTTATTGGTGATAAATATAAACATAAATCCTTCTATGGATGAAGATAGATAAAAATTATTTATTGTAATTTATCATTATCTTAATTCATAATTTATTTTAACTTTTCTAAGATTTATTTTTAAAGTGTAAATTTATCATTAGAGTTATATTTATCTTCTTTTTTGCAGTAATATTATAAATAAAAGTAAATATAATACAAAAAGGTATAACCTTTTCATGACTAATTTTATATATAATATCTAATTTTAATAGCTAAAACAACTAATAATGATCATTATTATTTTCGGTCTCACAAAAAATCAACTTTATTGTCTATCCAAATGAATTCTTAATTTAATGAAAACTAGGATTTGTTAAAAGAAATTCTATTATAATGCTTGAAGTTATTTATGGTTACAAGCTGACCAGTTTTTTATGCATACAATCAAATCCAAATCTATTTAATTAAAAAATTACAATATATTCTATTGATTGATATAATTATTTTTAAAATAAAATAATATTTAATATATTTAAATTTTAAAATTTAATATTTATTATAATATTATTTTTTACATAAAAGGAATTGTTTAAACATGCAGATTTGTCAGCCATGCAGCATGATGCGGGTTATGTAACAATAGGGCAAAAAAAAAAAAAAATATATATATATATATATATATATATATATCAATTAGGATTTAGGTTTGGGGCGCAGTGACTGGGCATTGACTCACCATGA
>JBBYHM010366609.1:1620-19088 GCA_038381775.1 Adansonia rubrostipa | reverse complement strand
TTTTTTATTTTTTATATTCTTCATTGATTTTCTTTCTTTCAATCTCCTTTATTTTTCTTATCAAATATAATAAGGTAATTATTTTTCAGTTATTTTTTATATATTAATAGAATTTTTTTAATTTCTTAAACAAATTAAAAGATTACCATATATTTTTAATTAAATTTTTTATTTGAAAATATATTTTAAAATAATGTGTGACTTTACTAATTTTGCTGTCAAGTTTAAAAATTAACAATAAATGAAATAATTTTTTAATATAAAAGAGATCTGAATGCAAGAAAACTTAGAAAAAATTTTACAAAGAAGAAAATTTCAATCTTTTAAGAATTCATATTCTAAAGACAGCAAATACAAAATAATATATTTTTATTATCTTAATAATGCTTCTTTTTATCCATTATAATTATATATCTAAACAAATGAGTAGAATTTACATATATAACAAATAAAAAATCACTCACACACACATATATTAATATAATGTACAAATTAGCATGTCATTAAAAGAAATCAACTTAAAATTATGAATATAAATAAAAGCTTTAACATCATTGGGTGACAATTGACGTTCTTGATTAGAACCATAGGGATTCATAATGAAACTAGCCAAAAAGCAAAAAAAAAAAAAGCCACTCTCATATTTCTATTACAAAAAAACAAATTTTATATTCTCTCTTTTTTCTTTCTTTCGCAAAATTGTGTTTTATAGTTTTAGAAAATTCACGTATTTCTCTTTAATTTATCCTTATTTTGCTTGCAAAAATCTCATACAAGTATGCTTACAAGGTTTCAACAATACAGAATCTTCTGATTTAATGCAATTTTGATCCTCAATGCTTTGAATTTCAACTGAATTTCTTAAAGAGTTTCGTCAATGGCAATGTTTTCTCATAGTTATGAAGCTATGGAAACAATAGTAAAGAAAAGCTCTCAATGTTACATGTGATAGTAAGGTGGTTGTCATTGGTAACAACTGTACAAGTAAAATTAATTAGATAGTTTTCTTTGAGTTTAAATACTGTTTTTTATATAGAGAAAGATTAGATATACCTTTGATTTTGAAATTTAAAATTTAATTATTTAAATGGATAATAATTATTAAATAAAAAATTAGTAACATAATTTGATTTTAAATCTTGAAATTTAATTATTTAAGTACTGGATAATAAATTTAATCTTAAATTTGATTTTTGAAGTTTAATGAATTGATAAATATAGAATAACACGTGAAAATTTTAAAACCCGATAAAAAAATCAGTTTAAAAATATTATCAAAATAAAACTAATAATATTACAAATATATGTTAGCAATAACAGAATTGTTAATATTGGATTTTATTTTTGAATTTTTTAAATTTTATGAGTAATATTTATCTATAATTTATCTTATGAGTCAACATTAGAAGGTGTGCACGTAAGTAACTATTTTCAAATAAGCTTGTACCTTATTTTATTATATTATATATGATATATGATTACAAAAGATATAACAACTTAAAAGTTAAAAAAAAAAAAAAAAACTAGTTACAAAGATTGGAATCCAGGTTAATCGGATATTATCTTATAAAAATAATTATATAAAATTGAGTTAGATTTTAAATTTTGAATCAAATTTCAAAGATAATGAACGTTTGGTGCTTCTATTTAAGGCAAGAATTATTTTTTTCTTTATTTTTTTTTCTTAATAACTCATCCAACAGACGGATGTTCTTTTGTCAAATTTGAAAATTTCCCATAAAAACACAAATAGATTGTATAGAAGCAATGCAATAAGGATTTAAGATTCTTGTCTGTTTGTTCCCTTAAATTCTTAATGCATGCCTGTCGAAAGCAGTGTCTCATCCATGTGATCCTACTTATTTAAATTACTTTGAAGTTCTAATCATTAAACAAGCTACAATATCATACATAATAATAGATAAATGTACATATATTTATGCTAGTGCCAAGATTGGCTCATATACGCATGTCAATCTCAAGTTCTCAACGTTTTTCCAAATTATTAGAATTTAAATATAATATTTAACTACTTTTTATCAATTTACAAGTAAATTTTCTTAATCATTCATCTGATTTAAATGTTAGAAAATTTGTTAAAATTTAAATATAATAATTGAATCATATCTTATTAGATTAAGCTTTTAAGATAATCGGTTATTAAACTCATAAAAATATCAAATTTGAAAAGTAAGATTGGAGAAGTCAATAATAATTTACTTCATATTATGCAATCCAAAATCACATTTATATGAAAAATTATTTTCGAAAGCCAATCTATTAAATATTGCCTTTTCTTTCATCCATTTTTCATTTGGTGTCAAAATAGCAAATAAAGACTAAAATGGTTGGATGATTTTGAGAACAATAATTGCAGGACCAAATTTAAAAAAATAAAAAATTAGGAGAAACTTATTAGATAAAGAAGCACTTGAACAACGTGGGGATGAGAAGACAGTGTTAATAAAATGTGGCGTTCCTATTGGATCCAGATAAGATAAAGGGATAAAAAGCATTTTGTTTTTGGCCCAACGATAGAGAGAGTCCTTTGTGTCGTTGGTTAAAACAAAAATAATACTATCTTTTTGACATAGATGCTCACTAAGATGGACTTCTTTCTTTATAATTCATTTTAATCATCAATAAAACTTTTTGTTGTACAAAAAATATGGAGAAAGAAAAAACTATTAAAAAGAAATTGATTTAAACAAACAGACACATGTTTGGAGCTTTTTTTATTAAGCATATATGAGGGTTCGATAAAGGTGTGCAAGACAGTTTTCTTATTTAAACATAATTCAATTACGTCATAGGTTATAAAATGAATTTCAAGGTTTTACAATTGATGTCTTAATTTACAAATGTTGGAAATTTTCCATATTGACAATCTAAATATATATATATATATATATGTCCCATTTAAGAATTAAATGGGTTTACTTATGCTCAAAGCATTCATTAATGGGTAGCATTAGCAAGAGACAGGTACCAACTTTATCCTTTGAAAAAAAGCTTATGCTCAAAGTCTGATAAGATTATGTTAATCATTACTTTTTCTTACTATTATCACAAATCTAACAAATAGTGCATTAATTAGTGGGCTTTAACATTTGAGTCGAAAATGTAGTTTTGATGATGTTTAAGGGTTAAACAGCACCAATGAATGGTATAACTTCTGAGAAACTCCATGTGTTGTGACCAAATAAAAATATTTTATTCATATATAAAAGAGAAAGAAATTTAGGGGAATCGAATTTGAACTTTGCAAAAATTCACTTGATAAAAATGGTGGATGAATTATTCGAATTATATATTATATTTATAACAAAAATAAATCAATAATAAAATGGATTAAGAAAAGTATCAATGGATTTGTTACTGAGTTGGTGTAGGTGGAAATCTTAATCAAGTAGTGGTGTCCTTTATGATTTTAACAAATACGGGTAATTTTACCTTTAAAAACATGACCAGCTTATCTACAAATCAAAGATAAAGAGTCAATTGCTCGTTTAATCAGCAACCCACCATTTACAAAGTGAATGCTCCTTTGAGGGATCTCAACTCTCAACTAATCAGCTTATCTCTATCAAAACCAAATCACAAAGTGAACTCCAGGTTTTATCCACTTGCTACTTCGAGATAATTTAAACAAACAGTTTGACAACGGAGGGGGACCAAAACCATCTTCATGGGTAGATTTTCTTTTCTTTTTCCTTTTATTGTAAAAGAGGTTTTAATATGAAGACAGTGAAAGTTTGTAAATATTAAAAATTAAAATTTTTAAACCTACTGAATTTCATATTTTACGGCGATTATATGAATTAATTGAATTATGTTTTAGGTTTTTCATTTTTCACAAATGTTTTTGCTTGAAAAAAAAATAATTTATGGACCCATCTCTTAACACTTTAAACCAATAGACATTGAACAATACCGAAAGGCTCGAATAATAACAAGTTTTGAATGAGAATGGTATGTGTCCTGACGAATCTATAGATGACGACAACACTTGGTTTAGCTTCCACTGGTTCATAATCAAGCAGCCAATATATAGGAAGGGAACTAATGACATTAGTGGGTTTTTAATTTGATAGACATATATTATATATTTATCAGTGGGTCTACCTTAGAGTTAAGTCGATTTTAAAGTAAAAAGAAGCTTGGTTAATTTTTTTAATAAAGAATAGGATCTCATACATTGATAATGAAATTGTTAAATTTCATGTCAACAAAGTTAGATGATTGACAAATATTTTAGTAAAGTATATTAATAATATTAAAAAATAAATAAATAAACATGCCAACTCGTTGATACTATTTATGAAATTCCAAAATTGACATCTCTAGTATTGTATTAACCAAAAGTTATCCTGGCATAGAGCTGGTTGCTCTAATCCAAAGTTAAGACTCAAACGTGGACAAGTAATTTCACCATAATATAGTATGTGCGAAGACAAATCATCGATAAAATTTGGAAACTTAATTAAATCATTTATGATGAACATTTTATCAATCAAGCTAAAGCTAAGTCATTGTAGAGGTGGATCCATATTTGGATAATTTTATTTTATTTTTATTTTTTCAACTTGGGTAATATCCATGTCAAGGTGTGGCTTCGATATTTTTAGACTAAAACTTCTGTCTTTGTTTTGTCACAAGCTGGATTTGAGCCAAGACTTAAGGTTAGAGGGCATAAGCGACAACTGAACCCAGCGAACTCCCTTGCACTCGATTCATGACTTTTGGTTACCTGATTCACGAAAGGGCTACATCCGGGGGTGGTGGTTTTATTTCATTCATTTTGATTGAATAGAATATTCAATGTTCGAAACCAATACCCCCTAAGAAAGCTTTTTTCGATAAAGCAAAGGATTCGTTCCGAGTCGCTAATAGGAAGGTTTAATGTTAGAATAAAGAAAATAACAAATAAATAGGATTAATTTCAATCATAGCTTTATTTATTGGAGAACGTATCAATTGGAGCCATTGCAAACGTTTATTTCTTTGTTGTAATTTTTCCTCATGTACTTGAACCAATTCCGAATGTTTTGGGGCAGAAGCCTTCTAATTTAGGTTATGTTTCTATTTTTCTTTTATTCTGTTCAAGATATAGTTTTTTTTTCTTTTTTTTTTCCAATAAAGAAGGCATTAACTAGGACTGGAAAAGAAATTACCAAGGTTGAGATTGGAATTTTTTATTATGGATCGCAACGATTAGATATTTGTAATTTTGTAATATTCGAATCTATAAAGCTGCTTTAAAATTCGAATTTGCTTATTATTCGCATTCCGTACATGGCTATTCAAATCTGAATCCAAATTAAATAACATTATTTGTAGGATATTCGAATCAGCCAAAACAAAATCCAAATTCAGGGTTTGATTCTTACATGGAGAACTAATTTTTAATATTTTAAAAAAGCATATTTGAATAGCAAATTTGGATATCCAAATTCGTTATCTACATGTGTAATAAGAATTTGGATAATGAATATCTAAGGGTTCATATTCACATCCGCTCTAAGTTTACTGTGGATAGTAATTATCATATCCGAATTCGAATATTATCAGAATCCACAAAAAATAGATCGAATAATTGTAGATCTCTAAATCCACATTATTCATGGTTATCCTTATTTATGATACGTTGAATATCACTTTTTAAAATAATTGCATAACAAACTAAGCTAAATTGCGAGTTGGTAATCTGGATATAGTTATAGTCAACATACAATGAATACAAATTAAAATCATGTTCCAAAATTTTCTCTTCTAAATATTTATATTTGATATCAATAAATAAAGTCATCTGTCCAATCCTCTTACCATTGGTCGGGAATGTAATCGGCTGTTGGGATAAGTCCAAAAATAAAAAGAAAAAAAATTCTTTTATTTCAAGGGAAAAGTATGACCTCTCTATAAAATTATCGAAAAAAATAAAAAAATTACATAAATAAAGAAGACATTTATTACCATTAGTAAATAATAAAATGAAGACGCTGCTTTCACGGATTCCAATTTCGACGAATAGTAGAACTTTGAAGTTCAACAGTTTATGATCAGCTGACCATGATGAGTCAGATCATGTTTTTTCTAGTTTATACTTGTTATTTTGGAGGATCTCGTCCTCAGTAAAAGAGAGACCATATTGGAAGCATCTAAACGTCATAATATATGTAAGTGTGTTGTATATTGTAATTTTTTTTTCAAAAGTTAATATAAATTATTAAATGTGATTAAATTTTAAATATGATTATGATATGTATTAAATATCTCACATGAAATTCTACTTTTGAAATCTGCCTAATCTCTCACACGATGAGAGCAGGGAACACAGCAGCACGCAGAGTGGCCAAGAAGGGGCTTGAAGGAGATGAGGAAACACGATGAACAAATGTGTGTACAGATGCTTTGATTGGTATTTGTGCAAATGATGTATCAAACCTTTAATGAAGAAATGAACGCAAAAAATTTCTTTCAAAATATATATATTATTTTTGTATCTATTAAACATGCATGAATGACAGTTTGCACTTTACTAAGGCAAATAGAAAAGAAAGCGAGCGAGTTAATAACTTGCTGAAGTTTAATGAGGAAGGCTCAGGACAAATAATCAATTTCGACAAATCAGCTTCGTTTTTCATCAATATCATTGGGGATGAGCATAATGATATATTGAATAACTTTGATATCCATGCTATAACAAATCCAGAAAAGTACTTATGACTACCTGGTATGGTTGGCCGAACAGGAAAACGGACATTTAGAGAGCTAAAAGAAAGAGAGATTCAAAATCAAAGGTTGGAGCTACAGGTGTCTCTCACAAGGAGGTAAAGAAAATTTCATTAAATTTGCGCTAAAAGCCATCCCAAGTTATGCTATGAATTGTTTTTAAATACCAATGGCAATGCCATGAGTGGACTGAGAGTCAAACGAGAAAGGGATATTTATTGGATAAGATGGGACAAAATCTGCATAACAAAAGGAGTGGGTGGTATGGGGTTTCCGGACAAGGGGACTTGTAACATAGCATTGCTGGAGAAACATGGGTGAAGGCTCATGAAAGAGACAAGAACGCCGGCTTATCAAGGTCTGAAAGCAAAGTATTTCTCGACAGGTTCAATTCAATATTCATGGACTCAAAGACTAGTGTGGAGTCCGTTTTTATCATGGAGGAGCATACGGGGTAAACAATTTGTGCCTGAGAAAGAAGGCAGATGGCAAGTCGGAGAGGGGTAACATATTAGAATATATGAAGATGTAGACTAATGGATCCCACAAATGAGTCCATTTAAGATAAAATTGCCAAGAGGATCCATGAGGACAAACATGCCGGCCAAGGGACTCATTGATGAGCAAACAAAGCAATGGCGGATGAGTTTGATCTATAAGATCCTCAACAAGGATGAAACGGAGATAATCTGTGGGCAGCGTTTGTAACAGAACAGGTTCACCTGATGCGTTGGTATGGTGTTCTGATATCATGGGTATCTACATGGTAAAATTAGGGTATTGACCGCTGTGTAGCGTGGATTAACTTTGTAATCTTGGACTTCCCAATGGAACTGATAACACGTCAACATGGAGAAAACTTTGGTCAACCAACCAAGTTTCCTTCCAAAATTAAGATATTATGACATGGAGATTATCGCGTGATGCACTACTACTCATGGTAAATCTGCATGAGAGGAATATCTCTGCAGAACAAACATGCTTTCAAGTGTGGAAGATTTAATTCCATTAAAAACTGAAGCTTTTGAGAAGGATTTAATATTCTTTTGCATCATATATACGAAGAAATTAATGGTTTAGTCAAATCTTTAAATATGCATCTATAGGTTTGTATTGATTTATTGGTGCGCTTATCTGTATATATAGACATAATATGTATATACAATATTAGAGTTGGTAAAATTGATTTAAACTTTAAAAACTTTCCAACCAGTCTAATATAATTCAATTCAATCTGATTAACAGAAGTCAATAGTCTATATTAAAAATATTCAAATCCCAAACGATTTAATGAACTTTAAATGATAAAATTCAAATGATTCAAAAGAATACTTTCAAATTACTCAAAATCAAATTGATTTAACTTTAAAAATATAATTTAAATTTAAGATGACTCAAACCTATGACCCGTATTAAGATAATTTGAATGTCAATCTCAAAAGATCCAATTCAAAACACAAAATGAGTTAAATCAAAATAATTCAAATAATTTTTTTAATCAAAATGATCTAATTCAATTCAACCCATCCGATTGCTATCTTTATGTTACACAATAGATATTTATTTTTGATTGACTTATATTATTGTTATATACATATAAATTGTGAACTTATATATGTATAATTTATTTATGGATGCATATAAATTCTCAAAGCTAGTAGTCATATGGAAATCATTGTACCTCCTATTTAAAAAAAACATAAGATTTCATCTAAAATTAATGTCTATTTATGCCATATATATAAAGTGAGTATTTAATTTCTCTAACAAAGAAATAAAGGGTGAATAAGATAAGAATGTTTGAAAAGGAATAGGACTAGGAGAAAGGAGATTCGTTGTGTTTGTGATGATGATTGATGGCGAGGGTAGTGTGGATGTGGTGAAAAAACAAAGGGGTGTGGTACAAGAATGGGGTCTACAATCTTTGCGGTGTGTGCCTCTCAAAGGCTACAACGCGTGCTTATCCCTCAAAGCTCAATCCAATCAACCACCAGCGATGGCCATGAGATTCAGAGCATGCTTGAAGTTCAAACCTACCGTCACTTCTTTTGTCCCCTTTCTCCACTCTTTCACATTTTCTAGATACTTCATATTAGTTCTTGGAGTGCTTAGGAGCCGGGAACAACATTAAATAAATTAAAGGAAATGCATTGACATGTATCATGTGTAACGTTATCTCCCCCTTTTTCATGGGATCCAAAAGTCCCTTTCGGGCTCTCCTAGGTAGGACTCTAGCCGTTTTCATATTCACATTATTCAGTGTCAGAATTCATAATATGCCTTTGTCTCTCTTCAAAACTTTGCTAGTTCAATTTTTTTTTTTTAATTTGTTTCTGTACTTGCAATGAGTAGTGGTGGTAAGTGAGTTTGAATCGTATTATTTTAAAGTTAAATTATTTAGAGTTATGTTTTTTGAGTTCGTATCATTTTGAATTTAAATTTTTTTACATAAAAGTTATTTTTTATTTTCGTATTGGAGTTACTTTGAATTTGAATTCGAGCAAGTTTTATATTACCTTTTTATTTTATGTTACGATGAAAATATCATTTTTTTTATTTTAATTTTTTAAGAGCAAACAAGTTGTCTTTTATCTTGTATCCAACTTGTATGCTTGTTTATCTACCTTCGGATAAAACTGAAGATAAAGTAAGATAAGACTTAAAGTTTTATTATAAATTATAATTTGTAAATTTTTAATTATCTCGGAATTCTATTTTGGACAAGAGAAATATAAAACATAAAACTTATGCCAAAATCAACTAATTGAACTTTATTCAAGTAAAATGTTTATCTATGGTGAAAATGAGATTAGATGTACTAGAAATGATCATTGTAAATTATTACAGAATTGTTTATAATCCTTTGCTATCTTGTTGAATATTTTAACCAGTTGGATATATCAATTGGCATTTTCATGGCATGTGATTGTGAGATAAAATTATAGTTTTTTTTTTTTTTTTGGTTGTATACATTGGATAATCTTATTTGAATTATTAGAATGAAATCAATTTCAACTTTGTCATGACTGATAACAATCATTTATATGATTGCTTACATTAATTTAAGCTTTTAAAATGATTGAAGTGATTTATTTATACAGTTCAAATTGTTTTATACGCATATAAAATTTCAATATCTTTACAAGTTACTACAAAAATACATTTGATCTATTTACAAACTTATATATTAAATATTAACTTTCGATTAAACAAGTAAAAAAATTAAAATAAAATTAATAGTTAAAGGTTTTTTTTCTATAAAAATTTATTTCATTACTATTTTATCAATTTTTATTTTTAGTATTAAATTTAGGTTATTGCATGTTAATGATCGAATTGATCTCGAGTATAGGTTATTTCGAGTTTAGATTATTTTAAATTTAGACTATTTCGAATTCGAGTTGTTTTGAACTTAGTTCAATTTGGGTTTAAATTTTTTATATTTTTGGTCAAATCAAGTTTGAAAGAATTTGAATTTTTTTGGATAGGCTTTTGATTTCCTATTCTTTTTACCACCTTTATAACCGGAATATAATTGCTCAATTGAATGAATTTACTTACGTTTAGGAATTTAAATTTCAAAAGATGAATTTGGATTTTAGAAATACAGTAAGTTATGTAATAAAATATATGTAAATATAACTTTCATAATTATTTTCCAAATTCATGAACTTGTTAGATGCCTATTTAGTTGTAAATATTTTATACCTCTAGATATTTTTTGAATTTGAAATTCATATTTTTATATATTTTAAATATATAATCATATTGAATCTTAATTAATTTATACATAATATATGCATTTCATTCCTACAATTTATACAACAAATTAATCCAAATCCAAAAGTTTAAATTCATGTTCCAAACTAGACCTGCTCATGGGCCGGGTCAGACCAGATTTGAGCCGGACTTGAGCATAGTATTAACAGTAAATATGTTTGTCCAAGCCCGACCCGGTCAAAAATATGGGCCTCCAATTTTGCCAAGCCCGTCCATATTTATAAATAGATAGTGCAAGCCCGTTTAGGCTCTCCCATAATATATTTTTTTTAAATTTATTTTAAAAAAACATATTATTTTTAAATTTAATCTTTATTAATTTAACAATTTTCTTTTATTAAGTTTATAAATATAAATAATTAAACTTAGTTTTAAAGTTTACACTATAATATTATATATATGTATTATTTATATGACAAAAATTACATAATATATAAAATATAAAATATATATATATTAGAATAGTAAAATGGGCCGGGCCGAGCTCGGGCTTTGAAAGTTGAACCCAAGGCCTGGCCAATTTTTTAATCGGGCCTATTTTTTTTTGTCCAAGCCCATTTTTCGGGCCTAATATGTTTGTTCAAACCCTCTCAAATATCGGATGGATCTTTGGGCTTGGACAGGTAACCCGGCCTTTGAGCAGGTCTATTCCAAACATAACATAAATGAATTGACTTGAATTAGGTGAATTATTTTAAGTTTTAATATTCAATAAACAAATTGAGCCAAATCTTGTTTCAAATATATTTTATTGTCCAAAAATTTTATTCTGTTGGACGATTTTAGTTCCTAGTAATTTCTGAGCTCAAGTTTTTCACTTTATGTACCCAAATTCATCTATAACAATAACATGCTAGTATTGCATAAATTTCTCACTTTTAATTCGATTTTATCGATTCAAAAAGTGAATGTGTAATAGAATTTTAACAGTAATTCTTTGAAAAATAGAAATGCTAATAGGTTTTTGTTGAGAGCTTTATCACCCCAAGGCTTAATAACATGGTGATGGAAATTTTGCATACAAAAGTTCCAACTTTAAAAGCACGTAATCAAGTTTTGTGGTGAGAACAGCGTTTTCCATGACAAGCTACCCCACTTCATGGGCATCATAGGCAAAGTGAGGGGAGGGAAATTCTCCGCTCAATACCCTTGTTTTGTTACACAATGGAATTAAGACGAGCAGCAAATTAGTTTGTAGACATATCCAAAGATCGAGTAGATATATGGTTAATATTGTATGTAATATGAATTTATAATTTTAATGATTTAAATCAATCCAAATAATTTTTATATTTAAATTTAATTATAAAATATATAAAAAATAATATTTTAATATATTTTTTAATAATAATTAGGGTTATCAAATTAAACCAAAATTTGATTTAGATAAAAAATTTTAAAAAATTTCTAAGTCGTGATCTAATCCAACTTATAAGTAAATCTACTAACTTAATAGGATGAACAGGTTATAAGCCAAGCCATGTGGCCACCTCACATGGCTAAACCGCCCTTGTTTAATTGACCACTTAATTTGATCAGTCTCCTAGGTATAGGATCACCATCCATCGATTTAGCAGTTGACAATCCCATGAGATCTCCAAATAGAGTATTAATCAAGTTTATCTGAATCTTGGTTTTCCTTCTTATTCCTATTTTATGTTCCTCTCCATGTGACGACAGGTTAATTAGTGGCTTCAGTATTGGGTCAACCAATAATTGATGATTTAACCCTAAAATGCAAGTTAAAAAAAGTCTTAAATCATGGGCTTGTTTTATATACTAGTTGAAGTACAAAGAAGCAAAGATTTACATTAATTTTCCTTATATTTCCAAACTCTAATACTAGGCTGGCCCTAGTGAGTTATGGAATTCAAAAACAATCGATTCCCTTCCCTCCCCCCACCCCCGGCGGCCCCGCTTTACAACAGTGTCAACAGTGTCAACAGTGTCAGTGAGGCACTTGAATTGAATTGCTATACGTCAAAGCAAAGATGAAGAGGTTTTCAAAACCTAGCCAAGTTCTGAAAGCTAGCATCATCTCAAGAAAAACTCCAAAAAGGGGATAAGACCATGGGGGAAGCTAGCATCAAATAGTTGCCTTTGTGGACCCATTCAGCTGTCACCATAGCCAGAAATATGCAAGTGTGCTTAAAATTGGCAATAAGTTAGGCAAGTGGTCCCTTTGAAATTGTTAAAAGATGTTGAAACACAAAAACCTTTGTCAGCTATTTTCCTTCTGAGACTTATCCGGATTCAATTCATCTCATTTTACTGCTAAAAATTCGATCTTTGAAACTTACGAATTCTTTCGAAAATAGTCTTTGAAAAAAAAAAAGATTTTGGAAAACAGACTTATTTAAAAAAATTTGATATTTTTATTTAGATAATTTTGAGTGAAATATTTTTATTTGGTTATTTTCAAAAAATCTCATTAATATAAAAAGGATTGATCGCTACGCTTAACGGCTTAAGGGATCAATCCTTTTTTACTTTAAAATATTTTTGAGAAATAATCTGTATTCTTAAGGATTAATTCTATTTTGCTTTATTTTAAGAAAGGATCGATCTTTCTATTTTGCTTTAACTTATACTTTTAAGAAATCGATTCCTATATATAGGGGAATGATTTTTTTTTTTTTTTTTTGCTTTTGTTTTAAGAAAATCTCGGTTCGAAATTAAATGGTCAGTCTTTTTTACTTTGTTTTGAAATTTCAAAAAGTAAATTTATTTTTCATTGACTGAAAAATATTATAAACTAACCAAATTATTTATTTCAAAAAAATTAAAAATAAAATAATATATTTATTAAAAATTATTTTTTGCTAAACATATCCTTTCTGCAAATTATTTTATAATATTTAGTAAAAAAAAATACATTTGAGTAATTTAATAATGTTTTTAAACTAAAATATCGAAAATAATGGCAGAATGTAGTTGTCAATAAGATCACGCACTTTAACGCACCAGCACATTTAGGATATGTACTTGCTGGTGAATGCATAAAAATACGTGCGTGTCATATTATATAGATATTTGGCTGTAATATTGGAGGTATAGAAGTGGGTAAAAGTCATGTTAACAAGTGGATACTTAGCGGAGAAACAAACAAGCAGAAGAAAAGGTAAAGCATGCTCTTGCAATATATATATATATATATATATATATATACATATATATATATACATATATATATATACATAGAACAATTTAAAAGTCATCATGTAAATATTATACCTAATCTGAAGGCATGCGGATCAGAATTTGCGAGTTTGAAGGGTTTGGGATTCTTTTTATTTATTAAAAATTGCATGGATACAGGTAAGTTTTGGACCTTTATCTTTTGGAAGAAAGTGAAGTTTTCAAGTTTCCCCTTTTCCCATCTCAAATCTCTATGTGCTTGATTTTTGACATTTTCTTATACAATATATATATATATATATATATATATATATATATATCCTTTGAACATCTGATGATTTATTACATTTAATGATGACTGTGTAATGTGAGTTTTCAAGGAACTTTTGGTGTCTGTTCTCAGCAGAAGCAATTAAGACATAAAAAAGAGTGTAATGATAATATTTAGACTCCAATAATTAATTAAGGTTCAATCCTTAATAATCTTAAGTCTAAAATATTAAATAATATTAAAGCTTAGTTGGATTTTCGAAGACATGAGTGAAAAATATCACTGTTACTTACAATTATGAAACAAACATGAAAGTTTTCTCGAAAAGAAAATCACAAAAAGATTTTTTTTTACTTGATTTTGGTGAAACTTTTGAGTTCCCAGTTGATATATATATTTGTATTAGAAGGAGATACTTGCATTTATCATGGAATTAGATCTTCCAATTTAATATTTCTTTTATTTTTATTTTTATTTTTTGTTTAGTACTTAAGTAGAGGTTTCATTCCCCCAACTATCACCAAAAAAATAAAGGTTTAATTCCCTCGAACATGTAATTGAGAGGAAATGCACGCATGCATGCAGTGGTCTGCCATGGAAGGACATGTAGAATAGTAATTGTAGGCTTTTTGACCATCTTAATTTCTTCACTGCTATATATCCTGCCTTAATAATTTAAAGATGCCAACAGACATGAGAAGTGAGCGTACAAATACGTAATGGAATCTCAATGTGTTATATATATATAAATATATATATGAATTTTGTACTCAGATAAAATCTCAATCTCAATCAAAGCAGTGGACTAGATATGTTTGATCTGCCAACACAGCTGCATAGATATATGATAATGAATAATCAAAAGAATCAATGATACTGGTATTCCACAAATAAGAAAAGGAAAGAAAAAAAATGAAGCCGCTTTTGGTATAGCTGGGAAAGAGATTGTGGTCCTCTGATAATAAGATTTAAATTTTAAATTTATTAAATATAATTTTTAAAATAATTATATGATCCAAATAAATTATGTATTAGATTAATTGTAATATAATTGTAAGGAAAAAAAAAAAAAGGCACATCAACCTTTTCATATCATCCATGGATATTATATGTATATATATTGATTTTCCTTCAGAGGCTTTGGAATATCTTGTTTGCAGGCATGCATTAAAGCTCGATTATATTCGGGATTATCATTGTTTTTCTGTTATTAATTATCAAAACACTGTGGCCGCATTCTTTGATCTTCCTTCACTATATAGATCGCATTTCAAATAGACAAATACAATAAAATATAATGCCATATGTCCAATGCAATGATACACATATATAAATATTACATTGGTCAGCTTTCTATCTCTCTCTCTTTGAAAATAATATTATTCTTTCTCACAAACACATTGCTAGTCCAGCTTTTTTCTCGACTCCTCCTTCTCACAGCCTGTCAAGCTTGAATATTAACACCATCATTATATATTTTTTTTAGTAAGAATATTGCCCCTTGTTGTTTCTCAAAGATTAACTCTGAACACACTTTCCTATGCCATAACAAGAGAAGAGATTTTTATCTGGCTGCTGGTGTCTAGCACTTGTTTTACCGAATTGCCATAGTTACGCTGCTTAGATAGGTCCGTCCTTTTTTTCTTTTGGCCCAAAAAATGAGTCATGTTTATTGCCCTTCGAGGTGATTAATTACTTCTTTTTTGGTGTTCTTGGCTTTTGCTTCTTGACAAGATTCACTAATGGATGAAAAGTGATGGTTGAGTGAGGAATATGTTCATTCAATGAGCCTCGTTGTAGAAAACCACAATCTGGCAAATTTTGCTTGCAGGTAAAATCAGATAGGATCATCAAACTTTCTTCTTCTTCTTCTTCTATACCTTTTGATTGAACCTTCTTCCTACAGCGCCTTTTGCTGCTAGTGTTCTTGTGTAAGTCTTTATTTGTTAGATATTCTTAATTTCATGGAGGCTACCCGCTAACTGATGACAATTATGGTTGTCTTTCTTGCAGTTTTTGAGCGTTCCATAAATTTCTTTTTTCTATGTTAGTGATTGTCTCAGATGCTTGAAAGTGAAATTGAAAGTTAAAGACTTTCATTATCATCATTTAAAGTAGAAATACTATAGAAGCTTCTATCCTCGTTGTTCTTCAGCTGCAAATTACTGTAATAAACTGAATCTCTCTCTTCATAAACTTGTTTACTGTTGAATTATGCAATAATTGTGGTTGTTTTCGTATCTTTGTGCTTAGTTTCATATCATATTAACCTTATTTCTAGTGAGATTCATCATGTGTAAAAAAATCAAAAAATGAAATGGACACTTTTCCAGAACTTCTTAAAGATCAAGACCACTGCCATTCTTGAAGATGAAGGTTAGTGATGCTACAAGCAGAAAGTGAGAGAGAAAGATCCACAATCCATTTTTGGTGACTTTATTGCCCACATCCCATTTTCTTTCTCTTCCTTCTTCATTGCCTGAACACTGTTCAGAAACACTTTAAGAGCCCCCAATGCAAGTCTGGACAATTTTCATGGAACCCCCCCCCCCACCTTTCTTTCTTTCTTTCTTTCTTTCGTTGCTGGCCAAAAATAATAATAATAATAATAATAATAATAAAAACTACTGTTTCAAAGAGTAACTTTTTTCATGTGGGGAACCAAGCTTCCTAAATGTGGCCTGCATTTGGTACTTTAAAAAGGGAACCACTAAATGTTTGGGTCCGTATAGACTTTAGGGATACACTTATACCAGGCCAACTAGTGAATCTAAAGAACAAGTCCCCCCGCCCCTCCTTTCTAGATGCCAATGTTAATCGGAGATAACGAAAGATTTATCACAGCTTTACATTGTTCTTTGGTGCTCAGATGTCACTTTGGACTGATAGACTTAGGGTCAACTTGACTCTGTCTCCACCTCTATGTAGTGGCTTTTCATGAATCACACACATCTACCACATTTAAAACAGGATACAAAGAACAGACAAGGAAAAAAGTAAAAAAGTTCTTAAGAAATTTATTGGTTTTATTTTTTTTATTTTTGGTATAATTTTTGCTAACTCTGGTGGCAGCTTTCAGCATTATAATATGTCCAAGCTATAATTCCCTGTGATTTCTTGTAATTGGATAGTAGATATTTGTTATTGACTGCCTTCAATTAAGCTTCAATGGTTAAACAATTTCAGGCATGGGAACCAAACTTGAATGTGCCATAAATCCATTAGCAAGTTCACAAAACAGCAACAGCTGCACCTTTACCGTGCATTTGGTGGATGACTATTATTCCCGAGCAAGAGGGCTGAAGGAGAATTGTCAAAAGATTGGGTTGGCCAGGTTTTGGAGCTCCATGGAGAGGTCGTCGCTAGAAAGGCACAAAATGGAATCTATCAGAAATACAATGAAGGTGCATGAAGATATCTTCAAACACCAGGTATGGTGAAAGATTTAACTTTTGTTACAATTATTAAACGTCAATATTTACATTGCCATTTTCTGAAAACATAAAATTTGTCTCTTTTCTTCAATAAATCTAAGATTTTATGGTCT
>JBBYHM010366559.1:0-19095 GCA_038381775.1 Adansonia rubrostipa | reverse complement strand
ATGGCTTTTGGTTGTGGTAGTTTAGGATTTGGATGCCTTAATGCCCTTTTGATGTGCAAAATGCCTCATTTCATCCTTGTTATTTTGATAGCCCTTGCTCATGCATTTTATGCCATATCCATGCATCTTGTTATGATTAATCCATGTATGAATCATTAACCTAACACATTTTAAGCACATTTACACATTAGCTTGCATGAATTGTTGTCATTTTTAGCATCCATAACATTTTTTTGTCAAAATACGTAACACTTTCTTTGCCTAGACCATTAGTAAAGTTAGTATCCCCATTCATTTTATTTGCTGTCCCCTTGTATGTTTATTGTTTTCCCTTTGTCAAAATGCATGTTTGATGGCTGTCAAAGACTGATTTTCAAAACTCCTTAAGCCAAGCATGTTAACCTTAGCCAATAAGGATTACCATGGACTTAGCATTTTCCTTAGAGTTAGGAAAAAATTCTTGGGGAAAATTAAGTTTTACAGATATGGAATCTTGGTTAAGCGAACTCAATTCTTCTGATTTTATAACAAAAATGGCCTTACCCTTGTTCTTAAAATGTTCGTGCCTTGTTTTTGAGTTAAAAACTTGAGTGGTATGAGCAACAGGTTGTTTCATCATCCCAAAATACTTTAAGGTTGTGCAAATGAGTTCTTGACACTTATGTCACTTTTTACCTTCAGTCATGAACATTCGAATGTCAAAAACTCGAGTTTGAACCTATAAACATAGAGAAAATAAGAAATATCCTCTACTTTGCTTTATCCCCTATTGGCAGCATCATTGTTATAAATTGAAAAATCACTTAAAAATCTTGAATGATTTTTCATGAATTTTATAATATTTTTATCTGAAAGTGTGTTGAAATATCTTTAAAATGAGGTCTTGTTCATCCCTGATCAGTTTGGATGAAAGAGTTATGATTTTTCAAACTTAGACTATCTAGAATCCTTAAAGTGAACAAAATGCATTTTGGTTGGGCCTTTTAGGCCCACTAAATGACTTTTCCAAATCTGTCTAACATTTTTCCTAAAAGGTTCATGAAATTCCCTTCGTGGAAAGGTATTATTTGTATTTTTTTGATACCAAGCGAGTCTAAAATGATTTTTTAAATTTTGACACACCTTGTCCCTTGTATGCTTTGCCAGCAGTGTAACTAATCCAAACTTAAAATTTTGTTCCCCCAAAAAATGATTTTTTGGGATGTTGGGAATATTTTTAAATTGAGCCTAGTTGAGTTACCTAACCAATTTAGAATAAATTTGGAAAGTAGGATCGTGCGATGCTATCCCTTATTCTTGGTCATGGTTAAAATTAAGTTGTTTTCCTGAATTTCATCTCGAGACATTCGAATGTCTCTGTATCACCCCGATCAGACTCAAGACTATGCTTCGACCTCCCACAAGCTTGTATCCAAGCACAAACATATTTTACATCTTCACCATCTCCATTCACAATAATTTCTTTTGCCAAAAATTGTCATAATGCTCACCTATTTTCTAAATCATGAAGTTTGTCAACATAAGTTTTCCAACTTGACTTCTTTAAAGAGTGTTAGATATGTTACTTTTGGGGATACTCCAATCTTGACCTTTCGAAGGGATACTCTAACCCTGTTTTTTAAAATTATCAAGATTGAAAAATCTTCCTTCATCAAAATTATGTCATCCACGGGGATACTCAACCCCAATCTTTTAAGGGGATACTCCAACCCTGCTTTTCAAAATTATCAAGATTTAGAAATCTTCCTTTGCCAAAATTATTTGTCATCCACAGGGATACTCTAACCCCATCTTTTTGAAGGGATACTCCAACCTTATCTTATAACTCCAATTAAATTTTTCTGCTTTCCAGACCTTCATTAATATGCCAAACAAACCTCATTCAATCAAGAAACCTAGATGCATCTTGAAAATTATTGATTCGGTTATTCTCAAATCATCGATGCCAATTGCAAGATAAATTCCAATAGTCTGTCCCTTTTCTTTATCATTGCATTGAATGATCCATGTTATGTTACTTCATTTATTGCCTTACTAACATGATTTCTTTGTGATGATTATTTGCATTCATGTTTTCCAACCATTTCAAATAAAACTATGGGTAATATTCCATGTGGGTATCTCTCCAGTGCCTAAAGTGGAATATTCTATTTTTCAAAGTAAAATCCAAAGGTCATTTTTATTGAAAATCTCTATATTCCTCATCTCTCCGGGTGTACATGAGGTTAAGTCTTTTTCATGAAAACTTGGATTTGTATTTCTATAAGATTCATACATTAAAAGAGGGTTATATCAAAATAATGATGAGGTAAGATCAAAAGAATCAAAACTGAGATAAGACATAGCTAGTAAGGTACCGATTTTGGGCATCTCAAAGAGGTTCATACCTCATCGTGCGTAACTAACTCCCAAACCTAAACGATGAATCTTTATATTATGTAGAGCACGGGATCGATGTTTTGAGTTTTGCAACTTAAAACATAGGTTTTAACAGGCATCCAGTTATGCCTAGCCTAAAATGATCGATGGCGACTCCAACATTGGCCATTTCGTGATAGTTATCCGAGACTAATAAGATGAGCTATTTATCTTAAGGTTCCCTTCACTGTATCACAAGTTTAGAATCTATACTTTCTCGTTCTCATCATGTCATGAAGAAAAGTATCGGTCAAGAAGACATTTCTAATTTTAAAAAATATTTTAAGTTGTATGCACCTCTAGATTCGCGAGGATCCACCCCGGGGTACGTTGCGATAATTTTTTAGATCATCCAATATGCTTTGTAAAAATCAAACATTTATCATGCATATATTGTTTGTGCCTTATGAGAAATAACTAGTATTAAGGCTAAATAAATTATAATTGATAAAATAAATGCATGAAATCAAAATTTAGCATGAATGTGATTATTTTATTAACTTCATTTTTGTTGATTTTGTGAATTAATACATGCCTTTCATGAATATGCCATGAATTTTGTGTGAATATTTTGTGCACTATTTTAAACACGAAATTCTTGCTAATTCTCTTGTAAAAATCAAACTTAATAGAGGGTTTTTGTATATTGTTAATCTATATGTTTTATGAACCCTGAGATTAGAAGAAAGATGATTAAAACAAGAGAATTATGGCATATTAAAAGGGGCCTAATATGGATTGTGAAAAATCATGAAAATTCTTGATTGTTTAAGAATGCTTCTTATGTTTTTGAGAAAATTAAAGCATGTTCTAATATAAATCCTATGTGAAAGCATGTTTAAATCTCGTTAATTGCATGGAAATAGTCTGAAAACATGAAAAATTGGTTAAAAATATCAATCTAACCTAAATAAGTCGAAGGAAAATTAATTGGGTTAGGCTTGAACTAGCTAGGGGTAGAAGAAAGGCTAGGACGCAGGTAGCAAGAGCCATCTGTAGGACACCATCCCATGGCCATTTTAGCCCTAGTTTTTTCTAGCATGCTTACTTTATTATTTTTAATTTTTATATTATTTTTGGAATTTTAGAAATTTATGAAATATTTTTTATTATAATATTTATGTTTAATTAAATAAAAAATATGTTTATGCATAAAATTTCTTGAATGTATTTCATGACAAAATATTTTAGCATATTAGAGAATCTTTTGTCAGTATGTATTTTCCTTATAAAGAATCCAAAAAATTTGTATTCTTAAGCTAAGGTTAAATGCATATGTCTGCAATAAAGTTTTTTTTATGGGAATTAGAATGTTGATATCCACATATGAATGTCATGAAATAAATATATTTTGATATTATGCATATTTTATATGATTAAAAGCAAGCATGTCATGGAATGCATATATATATTATGTCATGATTTTGGACTATGTTATAGCATGATAATTTGATATTCCATTGTATTATGTAACTTTTAACTAAATAAAGACTTGATGTTATTGTTAAAGATTTAAATCACTAACTTGATATTAGCTGTAGCATTTTAAGGTATATTATTTAAATGAGTTGGTAGTTATTTAAAATAAGAGTTTTTTCTTTAAATAACTACATACGATCAATGATGTCCATAAAATTTTATGTCACAAAAGTTATTTGGTATATATTTTATGAGTATTTAAATCATGTATGCAACTATTTATGGTATTACATAGATTATGTCATTATTGGAATCTAAATCAATTGCTTGGGATTAGTTATAGCATCCTAAGTTGATTGATTTAGTTAAAACTAGTAGTTATTTCAAATAAAGTTTTCTTTAGATAACTACTGTAGCCACTTACCATTTTTTTCTTTTCTCTCTGGACACTCCAAAATGGGTGCACCTGATAAAAGATATATATGGTGGTGTGGTCACAGTCGTTGAGTTATCCCTTGGCTAGGATTTGGAATAGGCATAATAATATGAAGGGGAGAGATTATCGAATGAATCACTCATCTAACTAGTCTCTAAAAGTTACTGTGAAGTAACCATAAATTTGGAGTCACCACTGACAGTTTTGGACTAGGCATGATCAAATGCCTATCGAAAATAATATTCCAAGTTATGAAACTCGAAATATTGATTTCAAGGCCTACAAGGTCCAGAGATTTGTTGGCTGGGTTTGGGGGTTGGTTACATGTAGGGAAGATTAGCACCCCTATGACACCTGAAATCAGTACCCACTAACTATATTTCGCTTTGGTTTCACCTTAATTAGTTCTATTTGGTCATTATTTAGATATAATCCCCTTTGATGCATGAACTTTTATGGAAATTGTAAATCCAAGTTTTAATGAAAATTTTATGTCATCTATTCGCCATGGAGGTATGAGGAGCATAGGGATTTTTTTATGAAAATAACTTTTAGATTAAATTTTGAAAATTCAGACATTCCATATTAGTGCTTGAGAGATAACAACACAGAACACTGCCTTGTAAAAGTTTTGAAAAAAAATTTTAAATATGGATGCATAATAGTCACTACAAAAAGGAAACATGTTAGTAAGACAAAAAGGAATATAATAATATCACAAACAATCATAAACAAAAGAACATAAAAAAGAGGGACGATTAGAATGTATCCTATAATTATCTTCGATTTTGAAGAATAACCAAAATGATAATTTAGAGATGTGTTTAGATTCGATGGTAATTTAAAGGACAAAAAAGGTTTTTAAACAAAACAATCCTAGGTATCCGGAAGAGAGAAAATTTTTAAATTTTAAGGTAAAAACAAGGTTAGAGTATCCCCTCAAAAAGGTGGGGTTGGAGTATCCCCAAAGATAAAGATTTTCATATTTTAAGAAAATAATTAGGAATCTTGAATATATCTGAAAGAGAAAATTTGAGTTTTTGATGGTAAACAAGGTTGGAGTATCCCTTTGGAGTGGTAGGGTTAGAGTATCCACAAGAATGAAAATTTTTGATGATTTAATAAAAAATTAGGAATCTCGAATATATCTGAAAGAGAAAATTTGAGTTTTCGGTGGAACGTAGGGTTGAATATCCTCTTGGAGTGGTAGGGCTGGAGTATCCCCAAGAATGAAAATTTTTTATGATTTAATAAAATAATTAGGAATCTCAAATAAATCTGAAAGAGAAAATTAGAGCTTTCGAGGGAAAATGGGTTGGAGTATCCCTTCGAAGTGGGGATTGGAGTATCCCTAAGAATGAAAATTTTTGATGATTTTAAAAAATAATTCAAATAAATCTGAGAAGACAATTCAAGTTTTTTAGTGGAAAATGGGGTTGGAGTATTCCCTTAAAGTAATAAGGTTGGAATATCCCTAAGGATGAAAATTTTTTATGTTTAAAAGAAAAAGATTTTTGAAAAAAAAAGTATTTCAAAAATGAAAAATCAAAGATTTCTATAAAGTATTTTTATGTCTTCAGCCTTGATCTGAGCCTAAAGAGTTTATGTTATAAGGACCCAATCGGATGCATTTCAAGTTTGAACTTCTCTATAAAGGCGATTTGGGAACTGGTTTACAACCAGGAACAACATCACATCTCTCCCTTCACGAATTTATTTTGGGTCCATTCAAAGTCTTCAAAGGGTAAATAAGGTGGCTTTGGAAAAGTAACTTGATGAGGACTAATATAAAATATTTTAAAAACCCTAGAAAATCACTTTTAGGTGGGATTTATTTTTACAGTTAGGCCTGTTTCAATATTGGCAGCATGTACAAGGGAAATGGTCATATACAATACCTTCTGGAAAGGTTATTTTGCAAACTTTTTGAGAAAAATATTAAATAATATGAAAAAATCATCTAATGGGCTGAAACAGCCTAAAAAAATGTAACACATTTGTTTCAGGGGTTTCGAATAGCAAGGGTTTAAAAAATCATAATTCCTTCATTTGAAATGATCCGAAGGCAAACAAGACACCAATGGAAAGGTATTTCAATGTCCTTTAAGAGAAAAACATCAAACTATTTAAGAAAAATCATTTATGGTTTGAAAATAATTTTAAAAAATCAAACTATAGTGCTACTAGAGCAAAAAAAGGGGTGACTCGATTTCAGGTTTCTTAGAGGGTCAAATTAGAGTTATGGACATCTGAACATCCATAACACAAGGAAAGAATGACATAGGCATCATGAGTTCATTCCATAGTTTTAGAGTAGTTTGGGAAAATGAAACAACCCATTAACCATGCCCCCATGAAAATGTTAGACTTAAGATCAATGCTTAATATATTTTCTTATCAACTGAAAGGGTCATTTTTTTTTTGAAAAATAACATCTTTAGACTTATTTTACCATGAATCCAAATTTGAAATGTTTAATATCCATAAGATTGGAAGACCATTTTTATGAAAACATTAAATCCATGCTATTCTCTATCTATTGGAGGCACCATGAACTTAACTTGGGGATTTTTTGAAAATCAAAGTTTTTAGCAAACAAACAAGCATCTTGATAGGGATATCATGAACAAAATACAACTTACACAAAGATGAGCAGGGATAATGCATGGAAACACACAAAGATGACATTTTTACATGGAAAAAATGATAAGAATGCAAGGAGATAACAAACAAGATGCATGAAATGATAACTCCATGAATGGCATTAAAAATCATGTTATGGAAGATGACATAAACATATTTAAGTAAAGAAAAGCATGCTGGAATTTTTAAGATAGAATTTTCGTGTAATGAAACCCCTTAAAATGGAAGAAGATGCATGAACATACTTTATTCATGTTAGGAAGAACATTTAAGCTTGTGTTAAGCATGTGAAAAATGCATGAACAAGGAACTGCTTTGATGACAGAATGAAAGACAAGATGTTTGACCTACCAAGCAACATCAAGGCATCAAAAGAACATCAAAATCTTAATACTACCATTACTAAGGCAACAATAATGCATGAGAGTTCGAGGATGCTCATGGGAGCATAAATGGTTTCTAAAATGATGCAAATGCCGAAAATAAGAAAAGAAATAAAGGTAGGTTATAAAATATACCAAAAGCCTCAAGCTTTAGCCTTTTTCTTTGAGCAGCAACTGGGGACTCTCCTTTTTTCCCTTTTTTGATGTTAATGTGCATGAAATGATGAAAAAAATAAGTCTTCTTATAGGGTGTTGATGGAAAAAAGTTTTAAGAGGAATGATAAATGGAATAAAGGGTCTTGGAAGTGTTTTGGTGGTGATTTTAGAGAGTTATAGGAGTAGAGGATGGTTGAAGTGAAAGGTAATAGAATAATGTTTTATGGAGTGTTTTGGGGCTAGAGGTTGCTAGAGGCTTTTAGAGATTGCCAGAAAATCATTGATAGCTGGCTAAGCTAGTTTTGCCTTCTTTTAAATTCAAATTTTAGCCAACGCTTTTTAGAGATAAGGCAAAGGCATTTTTTATCTTTCATTCATGTACTAGGGGACAACTCCAAGTATTATGCTCAACTACAATTACTTCCATTGGTTCTACCATGCAAAGTAGTGTAAAGAAAGGCTATAACAACCTGCAACTAGAGAAAAGCCAAATATGCCCTCTAATAAACCATATATTTCATGAAAACGTCCCTTGTCATTGGGTATTTGGGCTTTAAAAATTTGTTTAAGTCCAAGTCTAATCACCAGCCCATAGCTGAGGCTTGGTCTAAATAATGATGATTTTTGGTGTAAGAAACATGTTTAAATTGGATTTTTAAAGGTTGAAAATGGCTTGAGCTAGGCAAAAATACCTTAATGTATTGATACAAAGCATTTTATATCGATGCACAAGGCAACTTTTACCAAGAGTAAAAAATTATTTCCAGTCTCAAGACTTAAAGCACTGTATCGATACTCCATGCATTTTTATCAATACTTTTGCTTTTGTATTAATACATTTTGCCAAAAATCACAACTTTAGCTACTGCCAAAGGTTGTATCGATACAAACATACTATGTTTCGATACCACACCTTATGAATCAATACCAAACCCTTTTTTATCAATCTCACACATGGAAATTTGGATTTTTGGCAATGTAAAAGCTTCATATCAATACTTATGCACCAATGTGACTTGCACGTACCTTAGGCTCTTTGAATATCTAACCTTGGTCATAAATAATGGGAAACTGACCTGTACTTATCTGAATAACTTCAGTGACACCTTGAATAGTGACCTTTGATGCCTCATTTTAACATTTTTCTTTAATTTGACCTATAAGCATTTTAGTTGTCTAATGGCATGGCACCCGACAGTTATCCCTATTTTTATTTTTTGACTATGTCTTGAGATGCCAAAAATTGGCCCAGACAAAATGAGGTATCTATAGCTACCCTCTTTGGGTTGTTGTTGAGTTTCAAGAACAAGGCAAAAACAAATAAACACCATTTTGTTTGGGTAGGATGATGGTTTTATGTGCCTACCAAAAATAGAGATCTAGTTAGTATTATGTTAAGGTAGGCCAAGTATATTAGCAATGGTCCCAATTTATGAGAGAATTTCAATGAGTTTTGTAAGGTTTGACCTCTATACTAGGTTAGCAATTTCTTAGGTTTAACCTCTCAGATAGGCATCGACTAGAGTAGGCTTTCACTTAATGGGCATCTAGCTCTTAGTGGACTAAGGTAGGTAAGCATCTTGCTCTTTGAGGATAAACTCTATAGGTATCCAGCTCATTATGGATTGATATAAGTAAGGGTTTTACTCTTTGAAGACTGAGGTAGGTAATTGTCCTGCTCTTTGAGGATTGAGGTAGGTAAATGTCCTATTTCTTAAAGACAAAGGTAGGTAAGCATCTTGCTTTTTGAGGATCGAGGTAGGTAGGCATCCTACTCTTTGAAGACTAAGGTAGGTAAGCATCATGCTCTTTGAGGACTGAGGTAGGTAAACATCTTACTCTTTGAGAATTGAAAATAAAATAAGGCATCCTACTCTTTAAGGACTAAAAAGAGAAAGCATCTTGCTTTTTGAGGACTAAAAAGAAAAGCTTCTTGTTCTTTAAAGACTAAAATGGAAAAGAAGGTATCCTACTTTTTGAGGACTAAAAAGAAAAAACGTCCTGCTCTTTGAAGACTAAAAGGAAAAAAAGGCATCTTACTTTTTGAAGGCTAAAATGAGAAAGCATCCTAGTATTTGAGGACTAAAAAGAAAAAATATCCTGCTCTTTGAGGACTAAAAAAAGACATCCTGCTCCTTGAGCACCAAAAAGAAAAAGCATCCTATTTTTTAAAGACTAAAAGAAAAAGAAGGCATCCTATTCTTTGAAGACTAAAAAGAGAAAACATCTTACTTTTTGAAGACTAAAAAGAAAAAGTTGTCTTGCTATCTGAGGATCAAAAAAGGAAAGAACGTGTCCTGCTATTTAAGGACTAAAAAGAAAAAACATTTTACCTTTTGAGGATTAAAAAGAAAAGAAGCTATCTTTTTCTTTAAGAACTAACTTTGGTACCTTCCTTAAATAGTATTTTCAATTTATGTGCTCACAAAATGAGGGATTTTTACCTGGAACCTTTTAAGGCCCTTTCAAAACATAAATATATGCATGAAGTTTTGTTTACTTTGACTGTTAAGAGTAGGAGTTTGAACTTGAAGAATATTAGTTGTTATATGAATAATGCATGAGAATGCAAATGCATGCTTAACTGATGCAAAAGGGATGATTTTAAAATCTAATTTGACAATCAATTTTTTTAGCTTTTTTGTTTCTAATCTTTTATGAATTTGATAGGGTGGCTTCTTGCCTCAGGGTTTATCAGTCTCACTTTAGATTTTTAGAGGCTTTAAATGTTAAAGTTGTCTTACATGATCCGTGACAGTCTAGGGATGTACTTGAGCATAAATGGCTAATTTTTTAGGGATTTTTTGTTGCATTAGGTCTGCTGGCAAGTATGAAGGGTTTTTCTTCACCAATTATGATTCAAAGGGTGTCTTTGATGGTCTGAGTGGATTATTTGATGCCAGCTTGAAAAGAACATTGACCTCTTACCTTTAGGCAGAGGTTTACTGAGATGAGGTTTTGAACATGTTTTCAGGGTAAGGGGTCTAAAAACCAAATGGACTATAGTCCAAGGGTTCATTCTTAGTCTTTAGACATGAAACAAAGTTCTTGCAAAGTTTCATTTTTCCAAGTAATGCTAGGAATTCTTATTATCAGTTCTATTCATTTATCAAGCATTATTAGTTAAATGATAAACATGATGCACCATAGGATGTAGAAGTTGCAAAAAGACCTTGTAAGAAATTAAGTGATTGCATTTCATTCAAAAGAAATGAGGTACAAGTTATGACAAATTTTAATAGGATCACTAAAGATTTTAAGATACAAAAGAGTTCAAAAGGGTTTTCTTGGCCATTTAGCTCCTAATGTTAATGACATGAGTCTTGCACTAAATACCTTTGGAAACCTTTTTCAAGCAACTAATCCTTTTCTTATTGGCCGACTCATAAGGAAATTTTTCATATTGCCCTATAGTGGGATACAAGCCCCGAGATTAGGTAGTTTTTTAGGCGCAGATAAGGATGGGGTTTTATAGATTAGGTTGGCATAGAATAGGTGAATTAGGTTATGATTTAGTGTCTTGATCAAGGTTATGAGCATGGGGTAAGTTGGTTTTGGTCTAGACTAATGATAATTTGGGCTTGATTTGGTTTGGGTAAGGGAAAGTCTAGTCACTTAAGCTGCCCTCTTAGGATTTCAACTTAAATCAATTTGTTTTCCTGGATACCTTTTTGGGTTTTCATCCAAGATTTTTTTTCTTTTTTTCTTTTGTGTTTTGCTTTTTTGTTTTGTTGTTTTTTTTAAGTAGCAAAAACAAAAGAAGCATAGGACGCCCTTTTGAGTTTTCATCCTAGGATTCTTTTTGGTATAGTATTTCTTGATGGAATCAAAATTCATTGGATAAGGTTAACAGCTGCCATCCATCTCCGTTAAGATTAGGGCTCTTCCAGAAAATACACGCTTTACCACTTGTGGCCCTTCCTAATTTGGAGTCCATATTCCTTGAGCATCATTATGAATCGGGAGAATTTGTTTGAGCACTAAGTCACCTTTTCAGAACTACCAAGGATAGGCCTTTTTGTTATGAGTTCTCATCATGCACTTTTGATACATTTGCTCGTGATAAATAGCTTTTATTTTTTTCTCCTCAACAAGATTAAACTGTTCATGTCGGTTCTTGACCTATTCAGCTTTTTTAAGTTATGGTTCCATTAAGACTCTGACTGAGGGGATTTGAACCTCGATAGGTAGGAAGGCCTCCATGCCATGGACTAAAAAAAATAGGGTAGCACCCATAAAAGTTTGTATTGCCATGGGATAGGTAAGTAATGCAAAAGACAACTATCATGCCAAATCTTAGAGGTCTCAACCATCTTTTCAGCTATCTTTTTGATATTCTTGTTGGCTACTTCAACTGCCTCATTCATTTTTGGGTGATATGGGACATAATTATGATGTTGGATCTAAAAGTGAGGGCAGACTACTTACCTCATTTTGTTTTTCAAGTTGCATGAATTATTTGTAATGATTTGCTCGAGAAGGCTATATCTACAAATAATATCCCCCTACGCAACTTTGTATATAATAGATTTTGTTACATTAGCATATGAAGCTACCTCTGCTTACTTGGTGAAATAATCAGTAGCGACCAAAATAAAACAGTGCCTGTTAGAAACTTTAGGGGCAATCGGTCCAATCATGTCCATGCCCCATATAGAAAAAGGCTGTAGAATAGTCCTAACATGTAGAGATATTGGTGGGACATGGATTTTATCTGTATAGATTTGACATTTGTAGCATTTTTAGTCATAGTCAATGCAATCTTTTTCAAAGGTAATAGTAGCCTAATCTCATGACTTGTTTCACCATTCGGTATCTATTAACATGCATATTGTAGATTTTTTCATGGATTTCTTCGAGAATTCTTTTGGCTTCCAGGGCATCCATGCATTGAAGTAGTACTTGATCCCAACCTTTCTTGTACAACACTTGACCATCCAAAATGAAGCTTGCAGCTATCATTTGGATGGTTCTGTTGTCAGTTTCAGTAGTGCTTTTTAGGTGTTACTGATCTTTGATGTATTGAAGGATGTCATCATAGCATGGCAAGCTGTCCATCTCTTCTTCAACATTTTAACAATGTGCTGGAGTTGTATAGATGCTCATCTAAATGGGAGCAACGTTTGATTCTCGATTAACTTTGAACATAGATGACAAAGTGGCTAAGGCGTTAGCAATTTAATTCCCTTCTTGAGGCAAATGTTGAAAGCTGATATCATCAAATTCTTTTCTGAGTTCTAGGATTAGCTTCTTATAATAAATCAGTTTGGCATCATGTGTTTGCCATTCTCCTTTCAGTTGGTAGACAACAAAGGTTGAATCTCAAAATACTTGCAAGGTTCATATACCACTTTTAATGGCAGCTTGGAGTCCCATGACAGAAGCCTTGTATTCAACTATATTATTGGTATAGTTAAAGTTCAATCTCATGGTAAAGGGGTAATAGTTTCCCTTAAGTGAGATAAAAATTACACCGATTCAATGCCCCAAGGCATTTAAAGCTTCATCAAAGTACATCTTCCAAGAGGAATTACAATCAAAAACATTTTCTACCTTGGATATGCACATTAAGTTTTTATTAGAAAATTATAGTCTAGAAGCTGATAGTCATCCATTGCTCGGCTTACTATAAAGTTTAATATTATACTACCCTTGATGGCTTTGGTTTACGTACACATTGTCATATTCAGAGAGCAAGACTTGCCACATGGTTAATCTTCCTGACAAGGCAGGGGCCTCATATAAATACTTGATGGGATCAATTTTGGCGATCAGCCATGTGGTATGGTATAGCATGTATTGCCTTAACTTCGAGCTATCCAAACCAAAGCATAACATAAGTTCTCTACTACTAAATAGTTATTTTTACACTTCGTGAACTTCTTACTCAATTAATAGATGGCTTGTTCCTTCTTCCCTAACTTATTATGTTAGCCCCATACACAGCCTATTGACTTGTCAAAAACTGATAGATATAGGATCAAAGATCGAAGGCACTAGTGGCATAAGTACTAGAAGATTCAAAAGGTAGTGTTTGATCTTATCTAAGGCTTCTTAGCACTTTTCATTTCATTTTCCAGGATTTTGTTTTTGAAGTAGTTGAAAAATTAGGTTACATTTATCAGTCAATTCAGATATGAATTGGGTTTTATAGTTCAACCTTCCCAAGAAACTCTTTATTTTTTTAAGTTTAAGATGGTGGTAAATTTTGAATGGCATTGACTTTAACACGATCGACTTTTATTCCTTTTTTGCTCACAAGGAAGCCTAATAGTTTACCAAATGTGAGATCAAATGTGTATTTTGTGGGATTTAACTTGAGCTAGTGTTTGTGAAGCTATTTTAAGAGTTTTCACAAGTTGACTATATGTTTACTCTCTTTTGGCGACTTGGTAATCATATCATCCATATAGACCTCAATTTATAGGTTGCCCTAGCATTCTTGAGCCCAAAGGGCATCACTTTATAGCAAAACGTACCTCACATGCCAAGAAGGTGGTCTTTTCCATATCTTTAGCTACCATTTTACTTTGGTTGTATCCCTAAAATCTATTTATGAAGAAAAATAATGCTTTTTTAGTAGTGTTGTCTGCTAGGTTATTAATATGGGGCAAAGAGAAAGTTTTTTAGGGCTGGCTCAGTTCAAGTACTATAATCTACACATATCTGCACTTTACCATCCTTCTTAAGAACTGAGACTATATTTGCTACCCATTCAGAATATTTGGCTATTTTGAGAAATCCTGCCTCAAATTGCTTCTTCACTTTTTCTTCGATCTTTAGAAGCATTTCAAGTTTCATCCTTCTAAGCTTTTGTTATATGAGCTTGCACTTGGGTTTGAGGGGAAGCTTATGGACCACAATATTGGTGTCTAATCCGGGCATGTCTTGGTAGGACCAAGCGAACACATCTTGATATTCTTAGAGGAGGTTTATTAATTTAGTTCGGGTTGAAGGGTTTATAGAGGTTTCAATTTTAACTTCTTTCCAATCTTTTTCCATTCCTTTATGGTTTCAATGGGTTCCACATGAGACAATATTTATTTTTCCTCTTGTTAAATTAACTTTAGCATGTTTGCGGATATGAAACTCTCTTCAGAATCCTATTTAGCTCGACCTTATCGATGCAAATGGGATGTTCAAAATCAATATCTAAAGTCTTATATGAATATTCATATCACCTTTATCTGAGTAACTAAAATATGGGAAAAAAATAATATAGGCAAAAAAAAGTGGAAAAAGGTCTATAAGTTGGCAAGTATAAAAGATGAAATGCATAATGCTTAGTCATTTTCATTGATAATACTTAATAAAGGATGCCATACAAAGGATCCTATAATGCTCTTGGGCGAAAGCATATAGGTTTAGTTTATAGCCTTGCTTTAAAATAGACTTGAGTAGTATAAGAATCTTAGTTTCAGTCCAAACACTCAAAACAAATCTTGGAGGGCACAGACTAGCTCATGGTCCACCATTGATGTCTTTAGCTTATCAACTACATTGATAGAGAGATCCCTAAATGCCTTGTTTAATATGAGCATAACATTGGCATGGCCACTATTCATATGTCCTCTTGGACAAAAATTTTCTTGAAGTAGTGAAAATATCATTGGTTTATATCCTGTGTCTAATCCCAATAGACGAGCTATTCTTTTTTTTCAATTTTTTTGTGCTTGTTTTCTTTTTTACTGTGCATTGAGCTTAAATCCTAACCCTCTTTGTCAAATTGGTTGACAACTTTTAAAGTTTTGGCTATCTCTTAAAGGTGTTTTTTGAGTCTTTTTCCAATGTGGCACTTTTGTCAACAGTTAAGTTTAGACCCATATGAATTCTTTTCGATAGGCAAGGCTTAACCATTGTTAACCCTTCATTGACATAAGTGGCATTGACAAACTCAAAAGATTGAAATAGAGATTTTGGGACATTATCATCTGGGTTTGATATATGAGGCATCAGTTAAAGTAGCAGCGATTATATCTTCTTCTCTTTTAATGCTGATGACTTTGTTTTCGATGATGAATTTTAACTCTTGATGTAATGACAACGGCACTACCCTCATAGAGTGAATCCAAGGCCTTTCTAATAGGCAATTATATGATAGAGCAATATCCATCACATGAAAGTTTACTTCATAAGTGCATCGGCTAATTTAGAGTGGAATGGTGATGTTTTGCATAGTGTTTTTGTAAATTTCATCGAATGCTTGCACCACCATGCAACTATTTTGGATATGAGATGTGTCAATAGGGAGTTAGTTCAAGCATGATATGGGCATTACGTTTAGATTAAACTCGTTATCAATGAGCACTTTGGGTAACATTCTATCTTTGCAGTACGCGATGATGTGAAAAGCTTTATAGTTTCCTCTTCTTCCATGAGGGATTTCATCATCATTGAAAGATATATAGTTTTCGATAGTGATGTTGCTTACTAGGCAATCCAACTAGCCTATTGGGTTGTTTGGAGGGGCATATGCCTTATTTAGAACCTTAAAGAGCACATGTCTATGAGTTTTAAAATTTAATAGTAGCAACAACATAGATGTCTTGGTAGGCTACTTATTCAATTGATTTACGATGCTATATTCACTATATTTGATAAACTTAAGGAATACTATAGCTTTCTTCTCACTTACTGGCTCCTTAACAGCCATCAGATCTAAGTCTTTGGTTGTAGACTTCAATGCTTAAGGAATAGAAGTAGCATTTTTTTACTGAGTTTCACATTTTGATGCATCTTAGGCATAACATCTACCACTCCTAGTTAGATGGCTTACCCTTAAGAGGTCAACATTTGCTACTTGCTGACTAGGTTCTCTAGCGATTAAGTTCTACTTTCATGTCCATAAGGAACTGCTTTGTCATCTTTAGAAGGGAAAGAAGATGAAAGTTGAATGATCATCTTCAGTGTGGGCTGAATAAAAGTAGCTTTAACTCTCGATTAGTTGTCGAACAAGACAATGGTCTTCCAACACCATCAGGAGGATTATTCCCTTCCCTTTCAGCAGCATTGATAAATGGTATTGCATTTGTCGATAGGGTATGTGAGGCTCATTTTTTATCATAGAATTTAATGCTACATTTATTCATCATTCTTTGAACCATAGTGCAAAACTCTTTACATGTTTGAAAGGTATGACCATAAATGGTGTGGAAATCATATAAGTCATCGATTCCTTCTTCTATCTTTTTGACCCCATTAACCAGTTCAACTTACATTAGGATTTGCCAAACCAAATTCATTAGCGTTTTGACCTCTTCTATGTTTTCACAATCTCATAGTTCTTTTCAATGACCATTCTTTCTATATCTGATTCAGTATGAACTTCGGATGAGCTAGCTTTAATAGTGTATTTTGGCTCTTTCCTAACCTCAATTTTTTCTTTTCTTTTGCCCCTAAAGGCATCTGTTTTGTTTGATTCACTTTTCATGGCTTTATTAATCATTCCACCTAATATGATCGCATCTGCAAAGTTCTTCGGGTGGTTCTTTACTATCTTTTCATAGTAAGGGGCTTGTAATATGCTGATGAATCTGACTATCATCTCTTTTTCTGTCAATAAGGGATGAATTTGGGTAGCCTCTTCTATCAATCTCAAAGTGTATTGCCTGAAACTTTCATCAGCTCTTTTTTCCTTGCTTATGAAAGAAAATAATTTGAGATCTAATCATCAGTAAGTCTCTTTTCATCTATCACATTAATAGACGGACAGATATGCTCATCTCACTCCTCATAGAACTTAATCTCAGGCTGGTCTATCATCACTTTGACCATACTTATGAATGATAAATAGTGCTAAAGAACATGCTTTTGATTACAGTGACAGTAAGATGGTTTAGCTATTTTTGTACTTTGGTTTTTAACATTTGACACTGTTTCAACTTTCACGAAGGCTTGCCAGACCTTGGTCATTGAGGTTCTGACTTCTTTAATGCTTTTTTTGATGCAATAACCTTGTTCATCAATTATCATATTCACTCTTGGTTCCACATGGTTAGGAAGTGGATTGGCTCCAACATTTAGTCTAGGCCTTTGTTTAACCTTAATCACACTTTTCTCTGGCAGACCCTATATTTTTCTCTTAAATAAGGTGCAGTTCTTAATAAAGTAACCTTGTACTTTACATGGTACTTACAATAGGCATTCTCATTGTACCACTTGAGATACGATGGTGATCTTAGGTTTTTGGATATAGGGGCTACTAGTTGACCTACTAATAGATAAGAGTAAATCTCTTTGTAGGAGTAAAGGAGTGGCTCAAAGTGCTTCCTTTCTTAGGGCACTTATTAATTATTTAAAGCTCTTGCATTGTTCGTATTTTAGGGTTGTGCACTCTAGGCCATGTTTTGAATGAGATTTGGTAAAAAGCTCATTATTTGAGCAAACTGATAGGATAAACTGGTTATGATGCTAGTGAGTAATGGTTAAAATCGAGATTCAACATGTTCAAGAGATAAACAACTTGTATCAGATATAGATTTCAATTAAACCTAGCATGGCTTTCTTTAACAGTATTCATTTCTTTCTTTTTACCCTTATTTATTAGCTTCTTGAACAATCGAATGATTCTTTAATGGATATCTTGCCACTTTTGATAGAGTTATTGATTATTTCACCCGATATAACCATATTAGTAAAATTATTCATGGCATTTCCCATCAACCTTTCATAGTAGGGATCTTTGAAAGTGCTGATAAAAGTAACTATCATCTCTTTCTCGATCAAAGGAGGGTGAACTTGAACTGCCTCCTCTATTCACCTTTGAGCATATTGCTTGAAGCTTTCAAAGGCTTTCTTTTTTATGTTCATGAAGGAGAGATGGTCTAGGGCTTAGTCGAACACATGCTTGTATTGATCAAGGAAGGCGTGAACCAAATCTGTTCATGTATGAATTCTTAAAGGATCAAGCCTTCTATACCATCAGATAACTACCTCAAGTAGACTATCTTGGAAGCAGTGAATCAGTAGTTTTTTGTTCTCTTGATACTCGGTCATCTCACGACCGTACATGCGAAGGTGTACCTAAGGTCTGCAGTCCCATTGTACTTTTCAAAATCCAACACTTTGAATTTAGGTGGAATGATGAGATAGGAAACCAATCCTAAAGATTTTGCATCTATAACCTTAAATTTATCATTTCTTTTGACAGCTTGAAAGCATTTTTCCAATGACTATTACCTGTTTAAGTCTTTATCATTTTTGGAGGACCTCTTTATTTTTTTTTCTTATTCTATTTGCTCATTGAGATCCAGGACTATAGGCCTTGTCGATGAAGAGTCCACACCTTGCCCTGTCATGGGTTGTAGGGAAGAGCTAACATGTGTACATGAAAGCAAAATGAGTTAGGGTTGGTTTGGCCAGTAAAACCACGTGGAACGTATGCACCAGCATGGCATCTAGGTGAGTAGCATTTCCATTAAACTTTGTGAGGTTCCCCTAGGATCCGGTGTATCCTTATTCAAAGAAGGATTAGACTCCAACTTATCATCCAAAACCTGTGATAAATGCGTCTGCACAAACAAATGAAAGGAAAGCCTGCTGTTTTTCTGAGGTTGGGTTTTGGGATGAGAGTAAGATACACACGTCGAAGAAATCCGTTGTCTAGAGAGAGTAGAGTGATCTCAAAGAGTTTTCAATTTG
>JBBYHM010366548.1:0-19096 GCA_038381775.1 Adansonia rubrostipa | reverse complement strand
TTCATATAATAATCTCATTTCTTTTCATGATTGGGCACATAAATACATTCCCCTTATTTGGTTAAATGATATTGATTCTTTGGTTTCAAAAGAGAAACTTATCTTTCTACCATTTTTAGAATTAAAGTTCATCTTTAAATTAGGATAAATAAGGATTCACATAATAATCTCCTTTCTTTCCATCATTTGGCACTATAAACACATTCTCCTCATTGGGACCAATGATATTGATGCTTTGGTTTCAAAAGAAAAACTTCTCTTTCTACCATTTTTAGAATTAATGTTCGGGTGTTGATTCAGACAAACATAATTTCAGATAATAATCTCTTTTTCTTTCGTGATTGGGCACAATAAACACATTCTCCTCATTGGGATAAATGATATTGATGCTGCGGTTTCATAAGAAAAATCGCTATTTCTACCATTTTTAAAATTAATGTTCGGCTGTCGATTTAGACAAACACAATTTCACATAATAATCTCAATTTGTTTCATGATTGGGTGCCATAAACACATTATCCTTATTGGGATAAATGATATTGATGATTTAGTTTCATAAGAAAAGCTTCTCTTTCTACCATTTTTAGAATCGAAGTTCGTGTTTCAATTGGGATAAACATGGTTTCACATTATTGTCTCCTTTCTCTTCATGATTGGGCGCCATAAACACATTCTCCTTATTAGGATAAATGATATTGATGCTTTGGTTTCATAAGAAAAATTCTCATTCTACCACTTTTAGAATTAATGTTCGATTGTCGATTTAGACAAACACAGTTTCACATAATAATCTCTTTTTGTTTGATGATTTGGCACCACAAACACATTCTCCTCTTTGGGATAAATGATATTGGTGCTTTGGTTTCATAAGAAAAACTTATATTTCTACCACTTTCAAAATCAAAGTTCGTCTTTCATTTGGGATAAACACGGATTCACATAATAATCTCTTTTCATTTTATGATTGGGCACTACAAATGCATTCCCCTCATTGGGATAAATGATATTGATGCTTTGGTTTCATAAGAAAAACTTCTCTTTCTACCATTTTTAGAATCAAAGTTCATCTTTCAGTTAGGATAAACAAAGATTCCCATAATAATCTCCTTTCTTTCCATTATTGGGTACTATAAACATATTCTCCTCATTGGGACAAATGATATTGATGCTTTGGTTTTATAAGAAAACTTTTCTTTCTACCATATTGAGAATAAATGTTCGGGTGTTGATTTAGAAAAACACAGTTTCAGATAATAACCTCTTTTTCTTTTATGATTGGGCACCATAAATACATTCTCGTCATTGGGATAAATGATCTTGATGCTTTGCTTTCACAAGAAAAACTGCATTTTCAACCATTTTTAGAACTAACGTTCGGCTATCGATTTAGACAAACATAGTTTCACATAATAATCTCCTTTTGTTTCATGATTAGGCACCATAAACAATTATCCTTCTTGGGATAAATGATATTGATGCTTTGGTTTCATAAGAAAAACTTCTCTTTCTACTAGTTTTAGAATTGAAGTTCGTCTTTCAATTTGGATAAACATGGAGTCACATAATAATATCCTTTCTTTTCATGATTGGGCACCATAAACACATTTTCCTAATTAGGATAAATGATATTTATGCTTTTGTTTCATAAGAAAACTTCTCCTTCTACCTTTTTTAGAATCGAAATTCATCTTTCAATTGGGATAAATATGGATTCACATAATAATCTCCTTTCTTTGCATGATTGGGCACCATAAACACATTCCCCTCTTTGGGATAAATGACATTTTTGCTTTGGTTTCATAAGAAAAACTTCTCTTTCTACCATTTTTAGAATCAAAGTTCATTTTTAAATTCGGATAAGCATGGAGTCATATAATAATCTCCTTTCTTTTCATGATTGGGCACCATAAACACATGCTACTCATTGGGATCAATGATATTTATGCTTTGGTTTCAAAAAAAAAACTTCTTTTTCTACCATTTTTAGAATCGAAGCTCGTGTTTCAATTGGGATAAACAAGGATTCACATAATAATCTCTTTTCTTTCCATGATTGGGCACCATAAACGCATTCTCCTCATTGGGACAAATGATATTGATGCTTTGGTTTCATAAGGAAAACTTCTCTTTCCACCATTTTTAGAATTAATGTTTAGGTGTCGATTTAGACAAACACAATTTCAGATAATAATCTCCAATTCTTTCAAGATTGGGCACCATAAACACATTCTCCTTATTGGGATAAATGATATTGATGCTGTGGTTTCATAAGAAAAATTGCTCTTTCTACCATTTTTATAATTAATGTTCGGCTGTCGATTTAGATAAACACAGTTTCATGTAATAATCTCCATTTGTTTCATGATTGGGTGCCATAAACACATTATCCTTATTGGGATAAATGGTATTGATGCTTTGGTTTCATAAGAAAAGCTTCTCTTTCTACCATTTTTAGAATCAAAGTTCGTGTTTCAATTGGGATAAACATGGTTTCACATTATTGTCTCCTTTCTCTTCGTGATTGGGCACCATAAACACATTCTCCTTATTGGGATAAATGATATTGATGCTTTGGTTTCATAAGAAAAATTCTCGTTCTACCACTTTTAGAATAAATGTTCGACTGTCGATTTAGATAAACACTGTTTCACATAATAATCTTTTTTTGTTTCATGATTTGGCACCATAAACACATTCTCCTCTTTGGGATAAATGATATTGGTGCTTTGGTTTCATAAGAAAAATTTATCTTTCTACCACTTTAAAAATTGCAATTCATCTTTCATTTAGGATAAATATGGATTCACATAATAATCTCTTTTTTTTCTATGATTAGGCACTACAAACACATTCCCCTCATTGGGATAAATGATATTTATGCTTTGGTTTCATCAGAAAGAGTTCTCTTTCTACCATTTTTAGAATCGAAGTTCGTTTATCAATTGGGATAAACATGCAGTCACATAATAATCTCCTTTCTTTCCATGATTGGGTACTATAAACACATTCTCCTCATTGGGATAAATGATATTGTTGCTTTGGTTTCATAAGAAAAACTTCTCTTTCTACCATTTTTAAAATTGAAGCTCATCTTTCAATTGGGATAAGTGTGGATTCATATAATAGTCTCCTTTCTTTTTATGATTTGGCACCACAAACACATTCTCCTCATTAGGCTAAATGTTATTGATCCTTTCATTTCATAGGAAAAACTTCTCTTTCTACCATTGTTAGAATCAAAGTTATGTTTCAGTCGGGAAAAACATGGATTCACATTATATTCTCCTTTCTCTCCATGATTAGGCACCATAAATACATTCTCCTCATTAGGATAAATGATATTAATGCTTTGGTTTCATAAGAAAAACTTCTGTTCCTACCATTTTTAGAATCAAAGTTTATTTTTCAATTGGGATAAATATAGATTCACATCATAGTCTTACTTTTTTTCATGATTAGGCACCATAAACACATTTTGCTTATTAGGATAAATGATAATAATGCTTTTGATTCATAAGCAATGCTACTCCTTCTGCCATTTTTAGAATTAATGCTCAGCTGTTGATTTAGACAAATACAGTTTCACATAATAATCTTCTTTTGTTTCATGATTGGGCTCCATAAACATATTCTCCTTATTGTATAAATGATATTGATGCTTTGGTTTGATAAGAAAAACTTCTCTTTCTACCATTTTTAGAATTGAAGTTTATCTTTCAATTGGGATAAATATGGATTCACAAAATAGTCTCTTTTCTTTCCATGATTGGGCACCATAAACACATTATCCTCATTTGGATAAATGATATTGATCCTTTGGTTTCACCAGAAAAACTTCTTTTTCTACCAATTTTAGAATCAAAGTTTGTCTTTCAATTAGGATAAACATGGTTCTACATAGTAATCTTCTTTCTTTTCATGATTGGGTACTATAAATACATTTTGGGGTAAATAATTTTGATACTGTGGTTTCATAAGAAAAACTTCTCTTTTACCATTTTTAGAATTAAAGTTTGTTATTCAATTAGGATAAATATGGATTCACATAATAGTCTCTTTTTTTTTTCATGATTGGGCACTATAAACATATTATCCTCATTGGGATAAATGATATTGATCTTTTGGTTTCATAAGTAAAACTTTTTTTCTGCCATTTTTAGAATCGAAGTTCATCTTTTAGTTAGGATAAACATGGCTTCACATAATAATCTCCTTTTTTTTTTATGATTAGGTACTATAAACACATTCTAGGACAAATGATTTTGATGCTTTGGTTTCATATGAAAAACTTCTCTTTCTACCATTTTTAGAATCAAAGTTTGTCTTTCAATTGGGCTAAACATGGATTCATATAATACTCTCCTTTCCTTTTATGATTGGGCACCATAAACACATTCTCCTCATTGGGTTAAATGATATTGTTTCTTTGGTTTCAAAAGAGAAACGTATCTTTCTACCATTTTTAGAATTGAGGTTCGTCTTTCAATTGGGATAAACAACAATTGACCTAGTAATCTCTTTTCTTTCCATGATTGGGTACTATAAACACATTCTCCTCATTGGGATAAATGTCATTAATGCTTTGGATTCATAAGAAAAACTTCTCTTCTTACCATTTTTAGAATCGAAGTTCATCTTTCATTTAGAATAAACATGGATTCACGTTATAGTCTCATTTCTTTCCATGATTGGGCACCATAAAGACATTCTTTTCATTGGGGCAAATGATATTAATGCTTTGGATTCATAAGAAATACCGCTCTTTCTATCATTTTTAGAATTCATGTTCGACTATCGATTTAGACAAACACAATTTCACATAATAATCTCCTTTTGTTTCATGATTGGGCTCCATAAACACATTCTCCTCATTGTATAAATGATATTAATTCTTTGGTTTCGTAAGAAAAATTTCTCTTTACACCATTTTTAGAATTGAAGTTCATCTTTCAATTGGGATAAATATGGATCCACATAATAGTCTCTTTTTTTTTTCATCATTGGGCACCATAAACACATTATCCTTATTGGGATAAATGATATTGATGCTTTGGTTTCATAAGAAAAACTTCTTTTGCTACCATTTTTAGAATTGAAGTTTGTCTTTCAATTGGGATAAACATGGATTCACGTAATAATCTCCTTTCTTTCAGAAAGGGCACTATAAGCACATTCTGGGATAAATGATTTTGATGCTTTGGTTTCATAAGAAAAACTTCTCTTTCTACCATTTTTAGAATCAAAGCTCGTCTTTCAATTAAGTTAAACATGGATTCACAAAAAAATCTCTTTTCTTTCAATGATTGGGCACTATAAACATGTTCTCCTCATTGGGATAAATGATATTGATGCTTTTGTTTTAAAAGAGAAACTTCCCTTTCTACAATTTTTAGAATTGAAGTTTGTCATTCAATTGGGATAAACATGGATTCACATAATAATCTCATTGTTTTTCATGATTGGGCACGATAAACAAATTCTCCTCATTAGGATAAATGATATTGATGCTTTGGGTTCATAAGAAAAACTTCTGTTTCTACCATTTTTAGAATTGAAGTTCATCTTTCAATTTGGATAAACATAGATTCACAAAATAATCTCCTTTCTTTTCATGATTGGGCACTATAAACACATTCTCTTTTTGGGATAAAAGATATTGATGCTTTGGTTTCATAAGAAAAACTTCTCTTTCTACCATTTTTAGATTCTAAATTCATCTTTCAATTGGGATAAACATGGATTCACATAATAATCTCCTTTTTTTTCATGATTGGGCACCATACATGCATTCTCTTCATTGGGATAAATGATATTGACACTTTGGTTTTAAAAGAGATACTTCCCTTTTTACCATATTTAGAATTTAAGTTCATCTTTCAAATGGGATAAACATGGATTCACGTAATAATATCGTTTCATTTCATGATTGGGCACCATAAACGCATTCTCTTCGTTAGGCTAAATGATATTGATGCTTTGGTTTCATAAAAAAAGCTTCTCTTTCTACCACTTTTAGAATTGAAGCTCATCTTTTAATTAGGATAAACATGGATTCACATAATAATTTCCCTTCTTTTCATGATAGGGCACTATAAACACATTCTCCTCATTTAGATAAATGATATTGATGCCTTGGTTTCATAAGAAAAACTTTACTTTCTACCATTTTAAGAATTAAAGTTCACCTTTCAATTGGGATAAACATGATCACATAATAATCTCCTTTCCTTTCAAGATTGGGTACTATAAACATATTCTCCTTATTGTGATAAATGATTTTGATGCTTTGGTTTAATAAGAAAAACTTATTTTTCTACCATTTTTAGAATTGAAATTCATCTTTCAATTGGGATAAACATGGATTCACATAATAATCTCCTTTCTTTTCAGGATTGGGCACCATAAACATATTCTCCTCACTAGGATAAAAATATATTGATGCTTTGGTTTCATAAGAAAAACTTTTCTTTCTATCATTTTTAGAATTAATGTTCGTCTGTCAATATGGGAAATCACGGATTCACATAATAATCTCCTTTTATTTTATGGTTGGGCACTATAGGCGCATTCTCCTCATTGGGATAAATGATATTAATGCTTTGGTTTCAAAAGAGAAACTACTCTCTCTACCATTTTTAGAATTGAAGTTCATATTTTAATTAAGATAAACATCGATTCATGTAATAATCTCCTTTCTTTTCATGATTGGGCACCATAAACCCATTCTCTTCATTGGGATAAATGATATTGATGCTTTGGTTTCATAAGAAAAACTTCTCTTTCTACCATTGTTAAAATTGAAGTTCATCTTTCAATTAGGATAGCATGGATTCACATAATAATCCCCTTTCTTTCCATGATAAGGCACCATAAACACATTCTCCTCTTTGGGAAAAATGATATTGATGCTTTGGTTTCATAAGAAAACTTTTCTTTCTACCATTTTAAGAATTAAAGTCCATCTTTCAATTGGGATAAACATGATTCACATAATAATCTCTTTTTTTTCACGATTGGGCACTATCAACACATTCTCCTTATTGGGATAAATGATTTTGATGCTTTGGTTTTATAAGAAAAACTTCTTTTTCTACCTCTTTTAGAATTGAAATTCATCATTCAATTGGGGTAAACATGGATTCACATAATAAACTCCTTTTTTTTTCATGATTGGGCACCATAAGCATATTCTCCTTACTAGGATAAATGATATTGATGCTTTGGTTTTATAAGAAAAACTTTTTTTTCTACCACTTTTAGAATTAATGTTCGTCTATCGATTTGGAAAATCATGGATTCATATAAAATCTCCTTTAATTTCATGATTGGGCACCACAAATACATTCCCCTCATTGCGATAAATGATATTGATGCTCTGGCTTCACAAGAAAAACTTCTCTTTCTACCATTTTTAGAGTTAAAGTTTAATCTTTCAATTAGAATAAACATGGATTCACATAATAATTTCTTGTTTTTTTCATGATTGGCACCGTAAACATATTCTCCTCATTAGGATAAATGATATTGATTCTTTGGTTTCATAAGAAAAACTTCTTTTTCTACCATTTTTAGAATTAAAGTTCGTCTTTTAACTGGGATAAACATGGATTCACAAAATAATCTCCTTTTATTTCATGATTGGGCACCATAAACACATTTTCCTCATTGGGATAAATGATATTGATGCTTTGGTTTCATAAGAAAAACTTCTCTTTCTACCATTTTTAGAATTAAAGTTCGGCTTTCAATTGGGATAAACATGGATTCATATATTAATCTCCTTTCTTTTCATGATGGGACACCATAAACACATTCTCCTCTTTGGAAAAAATGATATTGATGCTTTGGTTCCATAAGAAAAACTTTTTTTCTACCATTTTAAGAATTAAAGTCCATCTTTCAATTGGGATAAACATGATTCACATAATAATCTCCTTTCTTTTCATGCTTGGGCATATAAACACATTCTTCTTATTGGGATAAATAATTTTGATCTTAGGTTTCATAAGAAAAACTTCTTTTTCTACCTCTTTTAGAATTAAAATTCGTCTTTCAATTGGGGTAAACATGGATTCACATAATAATCTCCTTTCTTTTCATGATTGGGCACCATAAGCATATTCTGTTCACAAGGATAAATGATACTGATGCTTTGGTTTTATAAGAAAAACTTTTCTTTCTACCATTTTTAGAATTAATGTTCGTCTATCGATTTGGTAAATCATAAATTCACATAATAATCTCCTTTCATTTCATGATTAGGCACCATAAACACATTCTCGTCATTGCGATAAATGATATTGATGCTTTGGTTTCACAAGGAAGACATATTTTTCTACCATTTTTATATTTGAAGTTTAATCTTTCAATTAGAATAAACATGGATTCACATAATAATTTCTTGTTTTTTTCATGATTGGCACCGTAAAACATTCCCCTCATTAGGATAAGTGATATTGATGCTTTTGGTATCATAAGAAAAACTTCTCTTTCTACCATTTTTCGAATTAAAGTTTATTTTTTAATTGGGATAAACATGGATTCACAAAATAATCTGCTTTTATTTCATCATAGGGCACCATAAACACATTCTCCTCATTGGGATAAATGATATTGATGCTTTGGTTTCAGAAGAAAAACTTCTCTTTCTACCATTTTTAGAATTGAAGTTCGTCTTTTAATTAGGATAATCATAGATTCACAAAATAATCTCCTTTTATTTCATGATTGGGCACCATAAACACATTATCCTCATTGGGATAAATGATATTGATGCTTTGGTTTCATAAGAAAAACTTATCTTTCTATCATTTTTAGAATTGAAGTTCGTCTTCCAATTAGGATAGACATGATTTACAAGATAAGCTTCTTTCTTTTCATGATTTGGCCCTATAAACGTATTTCCCTTTTTTGGATAAATGATTTTGATGCTTTGGTTTCATAAGAAAAACTTCTCTTTCTACTATTTTTAGAATCAAAGTTCGTCTTTCAATTGGGTTAAAAATGGATTCACATAACAATCTCTTTTCGTGTCATGATTGGGCACCATAAACACACTCTTCTCATTGGGATAAATGATATTGATGCTTTGGTTTCATAAGAAAACATCTATTTCTACCATTTTTAGAATTAATGTTTGTCATCAAAATGGATAAATAGGGATTCACATGACAATCTCCTTTCATCTCATGGTTGGCACCATAAACACCTTCTTCTCGTTGGGATAAATGATATTGATGCTTTGGTTTCATAAGAAAAAATTTTCTTTCTACCATTTTTAGAATTGAGGTTCATCTTTCAAATGGGATAAACATGGATCCACATAATAATCTCCTTTCCTTTCTTGATTAGGCACTATAAACATATTCTTCTCATTGGGATAAATGATACTGATGCTTTGGTTTCATAAGAAAAATTTCTCTTTATACAATTTTTAGAGTTGAAGTTCATATTCCAATTAGGATAAACATGGATTCACATAATAGTCTCCTTTCCTTTCATGATTGGGTACTATAAACACATTCACCTCATTAGGATAAATGATATTGTTGTTTTAGTTTCATAAGAAAAACTTATGTTTCTAACATTTTTACAATTAATGTTCAACTGTCGATTTGGACAAAAGATGGATTCGCATAATAATCTCCTTTAGTTTCATGATTGGGTGCCATAAACACATTCTCTTCATTGGGATAAATTATATTGATGCTTTGGTATCATAAGAAAAACTTTTTAGAATTAAAGTTCGTCTTTTAATTAGAATAAACATTGATTCCCATAATAATCTCCTCTTTTTCATGATTATGCACCGTAAACACATTCTTCTCATTGTGATAAATGATACTGATGCTTTGGTTTTAAAGGAGAAACTTCACCTTCTACCATTTCTAGAATTGAAGTTTGTCTTTCAATTGGGATAAACATGGATTCACTTAATAATCTCTGTTCTTTTCATGATTGGGCACCATAAACACATTCTTCTTATTGGGATAAAAGATATTGATGATTTGGTTTCATAAGAAAAACTTATTTTTCTACCATTTTTAGAATTAAAGTTCATATGTTGATTTAGACAAACACAGATTCACATAATAATCTCCCTTCATTTCATGATAGGGCACCATAAATACCTTCACCTCATTGGGATAAATGATATTAATGATTTTTTAAGTAAAACCTCTCTTTCTACCATTTTTAGAATTGAAGCGTGTCTTTCAAAAGGGATAAACATGGATTCACTTAATAATCTCCTTTCCTTCTATAATTGGGCACTATAAACACATTCTCCTCATTGGGATAAATGATATTGATGCTTAGTTTCATAAGAAAAACTTTTCTTTCTACGATTTTCATAATTAATCTTCGTCTATCGATTTGGACAAACACGGATTCACATAATAATCTCCTTTCTTTTCATGATTGGGCAACATAGACGCATTCTTCTCAGTTGGATAAATGATATTGATGCTTTGGTTTCATTAGAAAAACTTCTCTTTCTACCCTTTTTAGAATTGAAGTTCGTCTTTCAATTGGGATAAATATGGATTCATAAAATAATTTCCTTTCTTTTCATGATCAGCCGCCATAAACACATTCTTCTCATTAGGATAAATGATATTGATGCTTTGGTTTCATAAGAAAAATGTTACTTTCTACCATTTTAAGAATTAAAGTTTGCCTTTCAATTGGGATAAACATGATCACATAATAATCTCCTCTCTTTTTAGGACTGGGCACTATAAACATATTCTCCTTATTGTGATAAATGATTTTGATGCTTTGGTTAAATAAGAAAAGCTTCTTTTTTTACCATTTTTAGAATTGAAATTCGACTTTCAATTGGGATAAACTTGGATTCACATAATAATCTCCTTTCTTTTCATGATTGGGCACTATAAACATATTTTCCTTATTGTGATAAATGATTTTGATGCTTTGGTTTCATAATAAAAACTTTTTTTTGGCCATTTTTTGAATCGAAGTTCATCTTTCAATTGGGATAAACATGGATTCACATAATAATCTTGTTTCTTTTCATGATTGGGAACCATAAGCACATTCTCCTCACTAGGATAAATGATATTGATGCTTTGTTTTCATAAGAAAAATTTTTCTTTCTACCATTTTTAGAATTAATGTTGGTCTGTCGATTTGGATAATCATAGATTCACATAATAATCTCTTTTCATTTCATGATTGGGTACTATAAACACATTCTCCTCATTGGAATAAAACATATTGATGCTTTTGTTTCATAAGAAAAGCTTCTTTTTCTACTATTTTTAGAATTGAAGTTCATCTTTCAATTGGGATAAACATGGATTCACATAATAATTTCCTTTCTTTTCATGATTGGGCACCATAAACACATTCTCCTCATTGGGATAAATGATATTAATTATTTGGATTAATAAGAAATACTATTCTTTCTGCCATTTTTAGAATTAGTGTTTAGCTGTCGATTTAGACAAACATAGTTTCACATAATAATCTCCTTTTATTTCATGACTAGGCTCCATAAACACATTCTCCTTATTGTATAAATGATATCGATGCTTTGGTTTTATAAGAAAAACTTCTCTTTCTACCGTTTTTGGAATTTATGTTTGTCTTTTAATTAGGATAAATATGGATTCACATAATAATCCCCATTTTTTTCATGATTAGGCACCATAGACACATTATCCTCATTGGGATAAATGATATTGATGCTTTGATTTCATAATAAAAACTTCTTTTTTGGCCATTTTTGAATCAAAGTTCATCTTTCAATTAGGATAAATATGGATTCACATAATAATCTCCTTTCCTTTCATGATTCAGAACTATAAATATGGATTCACATAATAATCTCCTTTCCTTTCATGATTCAGAACTATAAATATGGATTCACTTATATTTCTACCATTTCTAGAATTGAAGTTCATCTTTCAATTGGGATAAACAAGGATTCACACAATAATCTCTTTTCTTTACCATTATTGGGCACTATAAACACATTTTCCTTATTGGGATAAATGATATTAATGTTTTAGTTTCATAAGAAAAACTTTTCTTTCTATGATTTCTAGAATCAAAGTTCGTGTTTTAATTGGGATAAACACGGATTCACATTATAGTCTCCTTTCTTTTCATGATTGGTCACCATAAACACATTCTCCTTATTGGGGTAAAGGATATTGGAATCACAAGAAAAACTTTTTTTCTAACATTTTTAGAATCAAAGTTCATTTTTCAATTGGGATAAACAAGGATTCACATAATAATCTCCTTTCTTTTCATGATTGGGCACTACAAACACATTTCCCTCATTGGGATAAATGATATTTGTGCTTTGGTTTCATAAGAAAGAGTTCTCTTTCTACCATTTTTAGAATCAAAGTTCATCTGTCAATTGGGATAAACTTGGATTCACATAATAGTCTACTTTCTTTTCATGATTGGACACCATAAAAACATTATCCTTATTGGGCTAAATGATATTAATGCTTTGGTTTCATAAGAAAAACTTTCTTTTTTGCCTTTTTTAGAATCGAAGTTCATCTTTCAATTAGGATAAACATGGATTCACATAATAATCTCCTTTCTTTTTATGATTGGGAACAATAAAAACATTCTGGGATAAATGATTTTAATGCTTTGGTTTCATAAGAAAAACTTCTCTTTCTACCATTTTTTGAATCAAAGTTCGTCTTGTAATTGGGTTAAATATGGATTCATATAATAATCTCCTTTCCTTTCATGATTGGGCACCATAAACACAGTCTCCTCATTAGGATAAATGATATTGATGCTTTGGTTTCAAAAGAGAAACTTCTCTTTCTACTATTTTTAGAATTAAAGTTCATCTTTCAATTGGGATAAACATGGATTCACATAATAAGCTCATTTCTTTTCATGATTGGGAACATAAACACATTCTCCTTTTGTGCTAAATGATTTTGATGCTTTGGTTTCATAAGAAAAACTTCTCTTTCTACCATCTTTAGGATTGAAATTCGTCTTTCAAGTAGGATAAACATGGATTCACATAATGATCTCTTTTATTTCACGATTGGGCAACGTAAACGTATTCTCCTTATTGGGATAAATGATATTGATGCTTTGGTTTCAAAAGAGAAACTTCTCTCTCTACCATTTTTAGAATTGAAGTTCGTCTTTTAATTGAGATAAACATGGATTCACGTAATAATCTTATTTCTTTTCATGATTGGGCACCATAAACCCATTCTCCTCAATGGGATAAATAATATTAATTCTTTGGTTTCATAAGAAAAAGTTTTCTTTCTACCATTTTTAGAATTGAAGTTCGTCTTTCAATTGGGATAAACATGGATTAACATAATAATCTCCTTTCTTTTCATGATGGAGCACCAAAAACACATTTTCCTCTTTGGGAAAAATGATATTGATGCTTTGGTTCCATAAGAAAAACTTTTCTTTCTCCCATTTTAAGAATTAAAGTTCATCTTTCAATTGGGATAAACGTGATTCACATAATAATCTCCTTTCTTTTCATGATTAGGCACTATAAACACATTCTCCTTATTGGGATAAATGATTTTGATGCTTTGGTTTCATAAGAAAAACTTCTTTTTCTACCTTTTTTCGAATTGAAATTCGTCTTTCAATTGCGATAAACATGGATTCACGTAATAATCTCCTTTTTTTTTCATAATTGGGCACCATAAGCATATTCTCTTCACTAGGATAAGTGATATTGATGCTCTGGTTTTATAAGCAAAACTTTTTTTTTTACCATTTCTAAAGTTAATGTTCATCTGTCGATTTGGAAAATCACGGATTCACATAATAATCTCCTTTCATTTCATGATTGGGCACCATAATAAACACATTCTCCTCATTGCGATAAATGATATTGAAGCTTTGGTTTCACAAGAAAAACTTCTCTTTCTACCATTTTTAGAGTTGAAGTTCGATCTTTCAATTAGAATAAATATGGATTCACATAATAATTTCTTGTTTTTTTCATGATTGGGCACCGTAAACACATTCTGCTCGTTAGGATAAATGCTATCGATGCTTTAGTTTTATAAGGAAAACTTCTATTTCTACCATTTTTGGAATTAAAATTCATCTTTTAATTGGGATAAACATGGGTCGACATAATAATCTCCTTTCTTTTCATGATTGGACACCATAAACACATTCTCCTCATTAGGATAAATTATATTGATGCTTTGGTTTCATAAGAAAAACTTCTCTTTTTACCATTTCTAAAATTAAAGTTCGTCTTTTAATTAGGATAAACATGGATTCACAAAATAATCTCCTTTTATTTCATGATTGGGGACCATAAATACATTCTCTTCATTGGGATAAATGATATTGATGCTTTGGTTTCATAAGAAAAACTTCTCTTTCTATCATTTTTTGAATTGAAGTTCATCTTCCTATTAGGATAAACATGATTTTCAAAATAAGCTCCTTTTTTTTCATGATTCAGTCCTATAAAATGCTTTTCCCTTATTTGGATAAATGATTTTGATGCTTTGGTTTAATAAGAAAAACTTCTTTTTCTACCATTTTTAGAATCAAAGTCCATCTTTCAATTGGGCTAAACATGGATTCACATAACAATCTCCTTTCGTGTCATGATTGGGCACCATAAACACTCTCTTTATTGGGATAAATGATATTCATGGTTTGGTTTCGTGAGAAAGCATCTTTTTGTACCATTTTTAGAATTAATGTTTGTCATCAAAATTGATAAACAGGGATTCACATAAAAATCTCCTTTCATCCTAAGGTTAGGCACCATAGACACCTTCTTCTTGTTGGGATAAATGATATTGATGCTTTGGTTTCATAAGAAAAACTTCTCTTTCTACTATTTTTAGAATTGAAATTTGTCTTTCAAATGGGATAAACATGGATCCACATAATAATCTCCTTTCCTTTCTTGATTGGGCACCATCAACACATTCTCTTCATTAGGATAAATGATACTGATGCTTTGGTTTCACAAGAAAAACTTCTCTTTATACCATTTTTAGAGTTAAAGTTCATATTCTAATTGGGATAAGCATGGATTTACATAATAGTCTCATTTTCTTTCATGGTTGGTACTATAAACACATTCACCTCATTAGGAAAAATTATATTGTTGCTTTGGTTTCATAAGAAAAACTTCTCTTTCTAACATTTTTAGAATTAATGTTCAACTGTCGACTTAGACAAAGATGAATTCGCATAACAATCTCCTTTAGTTTCATGATTGGGCACCATAAACACATTCTCCTCATTGGGATAAATTATATTGATGCTTTGGTATCACAAGAAAAACTTCTCTTTCTACCATTTTTAGAATTAAAGTTTGTCTTTTAATTAGGATAAACATGGATTCCCATAATAATCTCCTCTTTTTCATGATTGGGCACCATAAACACATTCTCCTCATTATGATAAATGATATTGATGCTTTGGTTTCAAAGGAGAAACTTCACCTTCTACCCTTTATAGAATTAAAGTTCGTCTTTCAATTAGGATAAACATGGATTCACAAAATAATCTCTGTTCTTTTCATGATTGGGTGCCATAAATACATTCTTCTCATTGAGATAAAAGATATTGATGATTTGGTTTCATAAGAAAAACTTTTTTTTCTACCATTTTTAGAATTGAAGTTCATCTGTTGATTTGGACAAACGTGGATTCACACAATAATCTCCCTTCATTTCATGATAGGGCACCATAAACACCTTCTCCTTATTGGGATAAATGATATTGATGCTTTGGTTTCATAAGCAAAACTTCTCTTTTTACCATATTTAGAATTAAAACTTGTATTTCAAAAGGGATAAACACGGATTCACATAAGAATCCCCTTTCATTTCATGATAGGGCACCATAAACACCTTTTCCTCATTGGGATAAATGATATTAATGCTTTGGTTTCATAAGTAAAACTTCTCTTTTTACCACATTTAGAATTGAAGCTTGTCTTTCAAAAGGGATAAACATGGATTCACTTAATAATCTCATTTCATTTCATGATTAGGCACTATAAACACATTCTCCTCATTGGGATAAATGATATTGATGCTTTGGTTTCATGAGAAAAACATCTATTTCTATGATTTTTAGAATTAATCTTCATCTGTCAATTTGGACAAATAGGGATTCACATAATAATCTCCTTTTTTTTCATGATTGGGCACCATAAACACATTCTCCTCATTAGGATAAATGATTTTGATGCTTTGGTTTCATAAGGAAAACTTCTTTTTCTACCTCTTTTAGAATTGAAATTCGTTTTTCAATTGCGATAAACATGGATTCACATAATAATCTTATTTCTTTTCATGATTGGGCACCATAAGCATATTCTCCTCACTGGGATAAGTGACATTGATGCTTTGGTTTTATAAGAAAAGCTTTTCTTTCTACCATTTTTAGAATTAATGTTCGTCTGTCGATTTGGAAAATCATGGATTCACATAATAATCTCTTTTCATTTCAGGAATGGGCACCATAATAAACACAGTCTCCTCATTGTGATAAATGCTATTAATGCTTTGGTTTCACAAGAAAAACTTCTCTTTCTACCATTTTTAGAGTTGAAGTTTGATCTTTCAATTAGAGTAAACATGGATTCACATAATAATTTCTTTTTTTTTTCATGATTGGGTATCATAAACACATTCTTCTTGTTAGGATAAATGATATTGATGCTTTGGTTTCATAAGAAAAACTTCTGTTTCTACCATTTTTAGAATTGAAATTCATTTTTCAATTGGGATAAACATGGGTCCACATAATAATCTCCTTTCTTTTCATGATTGGGCACCATAAACACATTCTCCTCATTGGGATAAATGATATTGATGCTTTGGTTTCATGAGAAAAACATCTCTTTCTATGATTTTTAGAATTAATCTTCGTCTGTCAATTTAGACAAATAGGGATTCAGATAATAATCTCTTTTCTTTTCATGATTGGGCACCATAAAGACATTCTCCTCATTGGGATAAATGATTTTGATGCTTTGGTTTCATAAGAAAAACTTCTTTTTCTACTTGTTTTAGAATTGAAATTCGTCTTTCAAAAACATGGATTCATATAATAATCTCCTTTTTTTTCATGATTGGGCACCATAAGTATATTCTCCTTACTGGGATAAGTGATATTGATGCTTTGGTTTTGCAAGAAAAACTTTTCTTTCCACTATTTTTAGAATTAATGTTCGTCTGTCGATTTGAAAAATCACGGATTCACATAATAATCTCCTTTTATTTTAGGAATGGGCACCATAATAAACACAATCTCCTCATTGCAATAAATGATATTGATGCTTTGGTTTCATAAGAAAAACTTCTCTTTCTACCATTTTTAAAGTTAAAGTTCGATCTTTCAATTAGAGTAAACATGGATTTACATAATAATTTCTTGTTTTTTTCATGATTGGGCACCGTAAACACATTCTCCTTGTTAGGATAAATGATATTGATGCTTTGGTTTCATAAGAGAAACTTCTCTTTCTACCATTTTTAGAATTGAAGTTCGTCTTTTAATTTGGATAAACATTGATTCAGAAAATAATCTCCTTTTATTTCATGATTGGGGACCATAATCGCATTTTCCTCATTGGGATAAATGATATTAATGCTTTGGTTTCATAAGAAAAACTTCTCTTTCTATCATTTTTAGAATTGAAGTTCATCTTCCAATTGGGATAAACATGATTTACAAAATAAGCTCCTTTCTTTTCATCATTCGGCCCTATAAACGCATTTCCCTTATTTGGGTAAATGATTTTGACGCTTTGGTTTAATAAGAAAACTTTTCTTTCTACCATTTTTAGAATCAAAGTTCGTCTTTCAATTGGGCTAAACGTGGATTCACGAACAATCTCTTTTCACGTCATGATTGGGCACCATAAACACACTCTCCTTATTGGGATAAATGATATTGATGCTTTGGCTTCGTAAAAAAGCATCTCTTTTTACCATTTTCAGAATTAATGTTTGTCGTCAAAATGGATAAACAGGGCTTCACATAACAATCTCTTTTCATCTTAAGGTTAGGAACCATAAACACCTTCTTTTTGTTGGGATAAATGATATTGATGCTTTGGTTTCATAAGAAAAACTTCTCTTACTACCATTTTTAGAACTAAAATTCATCTTTCAAATGGGATAAACATGGATCCATATAATAATCTCTTTTTCTTTCTTGATTGGGCACCATCAACACATTCTCCTTATTGGGATAAATGATACTGATGCTTTGGTTTCATAAGAAAAAGTTTTCTTTATACCATTTTTAGAGTTGAAGTTCGTATTCCAATTGGGATAAATAGGGATTCACATAAAAATCTCCTTTTCTTCTCATGGTTAGGCACCATAAACACTTTCTTCTTGTTGGGATAAATGAAATTGATGCTTTGGTTTCATAAGAAAAACTTTTCTTTCTGCCATTTTTAGAAGTGAAATACATCTTTCAAATAGGATAAACATGGATCCACATAAAAATCTCCTTTCCTTTCTTAATTGGGCACCATCAACACATTCTCCTCATTAGGATAAATGATACTGATGCTTTGGTTTCATAAGAAAAACTTCTCTTTATACCATTTTTAGATTTAAAGTTTGTATTCCAATTGGGATAAACATGGATTCACATAATAGTCTCCTTTCCTTTCATGATTGGGTACTATAAAAACATTCACCTCATTAGAAAAAATGATATTGTTGCTTTGGTTTCATAAGAAAAACTTCTCTTTCTAATATTTTTAGAATTAATGTTCAACTGTCGATTGGGACAAAGATGAATTTGCATAATAATCTCTTTTAGTTTCATGATTGGGCGCCATAAACACATTCTCCTTATTGGGATAAACTATATTGATGCTTTGGTATAATAAGAAAAACTTCTATTTCTACCATTTTTAGAATTGAAGTTCTTTTTCAATTAGGATAAATATGGATTCCTATAATAATCTCCTCTTTTTCATGATTGGGCACCATAAACACATTTTCCTCATTATGATAAATGATATTGATGCTTTGGTTTCAAAGGAGAAACTTCACCTTCTACCATTTCTAGAATTGAAGTTCATTTTTTAATTGGGATA
>JBBYHM010366547.1:0-78963 GCA_038381775.1 Adansonia rubrostipa | reverse complement strand
GAGAAGTTTTTCTTATGAAACCAAAGCATCAATATCATTTATCCCAATGAAGAGAATGTGTTTATGGTGCCCAATCAAGGAAAGAAAGGAGATTGTTACATGAATTCGTTTTTATCCCAATTGATAGACTAACTTCGTTTTTAAAAAGTGGTGGGAAGAGAAGTTTTTCTTTTGAAACCAAAGCATCAATTCAATTATCCCAATGAGGAGAATGAATTTGTGGTGCACAATCATTAACAGAAAAAAGATTATTATGTGAATTTGTGCTCATCGTAATTGAAAGATGAACTTTAATTCTAAAAATGGTAGAAAGCGAAGTTTTTCTTATGAAACCAAAGCACTGATATCATTTATCCCAATGAGGAGAATGTGTTTATGGTGCCCAATCATGAAGAAAAAGGAGATTATTACGTGAATCCATGTTTATCCCATCTCACGAATGAACTTTGATTTTAAAAAATGGTGAGAAGTAAAGTTTTTCTTATGAAACCAAAGCCTCAATTCATTTATCCCAATGAAAAAAATGAATTTGTGGTGCCCAATCATTAAAAGAAAGAAGATTATGATGTGAATCTGTGTTTATCCTAATTGAAAGATGAACATTAATTCTAAAAATGGTGGAAAGCGAAGTTTTTCCTACAAAACCAAAGCATTAATATCATTTATCCCAATAAGGAAAATGTGTTCATGATGCCTAATCATGAAACAAAATGAGATTATTACGTGAATCGATGTTTACCCAATTGAAGGATGAACTCTGATTCTAAAAAATGGTGGAAAGTGAAGTTTTTCCTATAAAACCAAAGCCTCAATTCATTTATTCTAAAGAGGAAAATGAATTTGTAGTGTCCAATCATTAAAGAGAGGAGATTATTATGTGAAACCATGTTTATAACAATTGAAAGATGAACATTAATTCTAAAAATAGTAGAAAGAGCAGTTTTTCTTATGAAATCAAAGCATCTATATCATTTATCCCAATGAAGAGAATGTGTTTATGGTGCCCAATCATGGAAAGAAAGGAGATTATTACGTGAATCATTGTTTACCCAATTAAAGGATGAACTTTGATTCTAAAAATTGGTGGGAAGCAAAGTTTTTCCTATGAAACCAAAGCCTCAATTCATTTATCCTAAAGTGGAGAATGAATTTGTGGTGTCTAATCATTAAAGGAAAGGAGATTATTATGTGAAATTGTGTTTATCACAATTAAAAATGAACATTAATTCTAAAAATGGTAGAAAAAAAAGTTTCTTTTATGAAACCAAAGCATCAATATCATTTATCCCAATGAAGAGAATGTGTTCATGGTGCCCAATCATGAAACAAAAGGAGATTATTACATGACTCTAAGTTTATCTCAATTGATGGATGAACTTTGATTCTAAAAAATGGTGCATAGTGAAGTTTTTCTGATGAAACCAAAGACTCAATTCATTTATCCCAAAAAAGAGAATGAATTTATGGTGTGCAATCATTAAAAGATAGGAGAATATTATGTGAATCCCTGTTTATCCTAATTGAAAGACAAGCATTAATTCTAAAATTGGTAGAAAAAAAGTTTTCTTGCTACACCGAAGCATCTATACCATTTTTCTCAACGAGGAGTATGTGTTTATGGTGCCCAATCATGAAAAGAAAGGAGCTTATTATGTGAATCAATGTTTATCCTATTTGACAGATGAACTTTGATTCTAAAAAATGGTTTGAAGTGAAGTTTTTCATATGAAACCAAAGCATCAATTTATTTATCCCAATAAGGAGAATGAATTTGTAGTACTCAATCATTAAAAGAACGGAGATTATTATGTGAATCTATGTTTACCCTAATTGAAAGATGATTATTAATTCTAAAATTGGTAGAAAGTGAAGTTTTTCTTATGAAACCAAAGCCTCAATTCATTTATGCTAAAGTGGAGAATGAATTTGTGGTCCCAATCATTAAAGGAAAGGAGATTATTATGTGAAACCGTGTTTATCACAATTGTAAATCAACATTAATTCTAAAAATGGGAGAAAGAGAAGTTTTTTTTATGAAACCAAAGCATCTATATCTTTTATCCCAATGAAGGTAATGTGTTTAAGGTGCCCAATCATGGAAAGAAAAGAGATTATTACATGAATTCTTGTTGATCCCAATTGATAGATGAACTTTGTTTCTAAAAAATGGTGGAAAGTGAAGTTTTTCTTATGAAACCAAAGCATCAACTAAAGGATCCCAATGAGAAGAATGAAATTGTGGAGCTCAATCATTAAAAGAAAAGAGATTATTATGTTAATCTATATTTATCCCAATAGAAAGATGAACTTTAATTCTAAAAATAGTAGAACGAGAAGTTTTTCTTATGAAACCAAAGCATCAATATCATTTATCCTAATAAGAAGAATCCGTTGATGGTAGAGAGTAAAGCTTTTCTCATGGAACCAAAGCCTCAATTCATTTATCCTAATAAGAAGAATGAATTTGTGGAGCCCAATCATTAACAGAAAGAAGATTATTATGTGAATCCATGTTTCTAAAAATGGTAGAAAAAAAAGTTTTTCCTATGAAACCAAAGCATCAACATTATTTATCACAATAAGGAGAATGTGTTTATGGTGCCCAATCATAAGAAGAAACAAGATTATTATGTGAATCCATGTTTGTCCTAGTTGATAGATGAACTTTGGTTCCAAAAAATGATTGGAAGAAAAGCTTTTCTTATGAAACCAAAGCATCAATGTTATTTATCCTAATGAGGATTAAAAGTTTATGGTTCTTAACCATTAAAACAAAGGAGATTATTACTTGAATTCTTGTTTATCCCAATTGATAAACGAACTTTGACTCTAAAAAATGGTAGAAAGTGAAGTTTTTCTTAGAAAACCAAAGCCTTAATTTATTTATCCCAATGAGAGGAATGAATTTGTGAAGCCCAATCAATAAAAGAAAGGAGATTATTATGTGAATCTGTGTTTATCCCAATTGAAAGATGACCATTAATTCTAAAAATGGTGGAAAAAGAAGTTTTTCTTATGAAACCAAAGCATCTATATCATTTATCCTAATAAAGAGATTGAGTTTATGCTTCTTAACCATGAAAAAAAGAGAGATTATTACATGAATCCGTGCTTATCCCAATTGAAAAACAAACTTTGATTCTAAAAAAGGTTAAAAGTGAAGTTTTTTTTATTAAACCAAAGCATCAATTAAAAAAAAAAGATTATTATGTGAATCCGTGTTTATCCTAATTGAAAGGCAAACATTAATTCTAAAAATGGTAGAAAGTGAAGTTTTTCTTATGAAACCAAAGCATCTATATCATTTATCCTAATAAGGAAAATGTGATTATAGTGCCCGATCATGTAAAGAAAAGAGATTATTACATGAATCCATGTTTATCGCAATTGGCAAATGAACTTTGATTTTAAAAAGTGGTGGGAAGTGAAGTTTTTCCTATGAAACCAAAGCCTCAATTCATTTATCCTAAAGGGGAGAATGAATTTGTGGTGTCCAATCATTAAAAAAAGGAGATTATTATGTAAATTAGTGTTTATCCTAATTGAAAGATAAACATTAATTCCAAAAATGGTAGAAAAAGAAGTTTTCTTATGAAACCAAAGCTTTAATATCATTTGTCCCAATGGGGAGAATGTGTTTGTGGAGCCCAATCATGAAAGGAAAGGAGATTATTACATGAATCCATGTTTATCTTAATTGATAGATAAACATTGATTCTAAAAAATGGTAGGAAGTGAAATTTTTCTTATAAAACCTAAGCATCAATTCATTTATCCTAATGAGTTGAATGATTTTATGGTACCAAATCAGGAAAAAAAAGAAGATTATTATATGAATCCGTGTTTGTCCAATTTGATAGACGAATATTAATTCTAAAAATAGGAGAAAGAGAAGTTTTTCTTTTGAAACCAAAGTGCCTATATCATTTATCCTATTGAGGAGAATGTGTTTATGGTGCCCATTCATGAAAATAAAGAAATTATTATGTGAATCCATGTTTATCTCAATTGACAAACAAACTTTGATTCTAAAAAATGGTGGGAAGTGAAGTTTTTTTTATGAAACCAAAGCCTCAAGTCATTTATCCCAATGATGATAATGAATTTGTGGTGCCCAATAATTAAAGAAATTAGATTGTTATATGAATCCGCACTTGTCCAAATCTACAGACGAACATTAATTATAAAAATGGTAGAAAGAGAAATTTTTCTTATGAAACCAAAGCTTCAATTGATTTATACCAATAGGGAGAATGAATTTGTGGTGCCCAATCATTAAAAGAAAGGAGATTATTATGTGAATCGTGTTTATGCAAAATGAAATATGAGCATTAATTCTAAATATGGTAGAAAGAGAAGTTTTTCTCATGAAACCAAAGCTTCAATATAATTTAACCCAATGAGAAAAATGTGTTTATGGTGCCCAATCATTAAAACAAAAAAGATTATTATGTGAATCCGTGTTTATTCCAGTTGAAGGATGAACATTAATTTTAAAAATGGTAAAAAGAGAAGTTTTTTCTTATGAAACCAAAGCATCTATATTATTTATCCCAATAAGGGGAATATGTTTATGGTGGCCAATCATGAAAAGAAATGAGATTATTACCCGAATCAATGTTTATCCCAATTGATGGATGAACTTTGATTCTAAAAAATGGTGGGAAGTAAAGTTTTTCTTATGAAACCAAAGCCTTAATTCATTTATCTTAGTGAGGAGAATGAATTGTGGTGCACAATCATTAAAAGAAAGGAGGTTGTTATATGAATCCATGTTCACCCTAATAGAAAGATGAACTTTAATTCTAAAAATGGTAAAAAAAGAAGTTTTTTCTTATGAAACCAAAGCATCAATTTTATATATCCTAATAAGGAGAATGTGTTTATGGTACCCAATCATGAAAAAAAAGAGATTATTATGTGAATCCTTGTTTGTCTAAACTGACAGATGAACATTAATTCTAATAATAAAATAAAAAGATTTTTTTTTTTATGAAACCAAAGCTTTAATATCATTTATCCCACGAAAGAGAATGAATTTATGGTTCCCAACCATTAAAAAAAGGATATTGTTATCTGACTCTATGTTTATCCTAATTGAAGGATGAACATTAACTCTAAAAATTATAAAAAGAGAAGTTTTTCTTATGAAACCAAAGCATCAATATCTTTTATTCGAATGAAGAGAATATGTTTATGGTGCCCCATCATAGAAAGAAAGGTGATTATTACATGAATACATGTTTATCCTAATTGATAGATGAAATTTGATTCCAAAAAATAATAGGAAGCAAAGTTTTTTTATGAAACCAAAGCCTCAAATCATTGATCCTTATGAGGAGAATAAATTTATGGTGCCTGATCATTAAAAGAAAGAAGATTATTATGTGAATATGTTTTTATCCCAATTGAATGACAAAAATTAATTCTAAAAATAGAGGAAAGAGAAGTTTTTCTTATGAAACCAAAGCATCAGATATCCTAATGAGAATAATGTGTTTATGGTGCCCAATCATGGAAAGAAAGGAGATTATTGCATGAAACCTTGTTTATCCCAATTAACAAATGAACTTTGATTCTAAAAAATGGTTGGAAGTGAAGTTTTTCATATGAAACTGAAGCCTCAATTCATTTATCCTAAAGAGGAGAATGAATTTATGGCATCTAATCATTAAAAGAAAAGAGATTATTATGTGAATCCATGTTTATCCTAATTAATAAATGAACATTAATTCTAAAAATGGTAGAAAGAGACGTTTTTTCTTTTAAGACCAAAGCATTAATATCAGTAATCCTAATAAGGAGAATGTGTTTATGGTTCCCAATCATGGAAAGAAAAGAGATTATTACGTCCATGTTTATCCCAATTAACATATGAACTTTGATTCCAAAAACTGGTGGGAAGTGAAGTTTTTCTTATGAAACCGAAGCCTCAATTCATTTATCTTAAAAAGGAGACTGAATTTATGATGTCCTATCATTAAAAGAAAGGAGATTATTATGTGAATCTATGTTTATTGCAATTGAAAGGCGAGCATTAATTCTAAAAATGGTAGAATGAGAAGTTTTTCTTATGAAACCAAAGCTTCAATATCATTTATCCCAATGAGAAGAATGTGTTTATAGTACCCAATCATGAAAAGATAGGAGATTATTATGTGAATCCATATTTATCCCAATTGACAAATAAACTTTGATTCTAAAAATTAGTGGAAAGTAAAGTTTTTCTTATGAAACCTAAGCATCAATTCATTTATTATAATGAGTTGAACGAGTTTATGGTAGCAAATCAGGAAAAGAAAGAAGATTATTATGTGAATCCATATTTGTCTAATTCGACGGATAAACATTAATTCTAAAAATGGGAGAAAGGAAGGTTTTTTTTTTTAAACTAAAGCATTTGTATCATTTATCATAATAAAGAGAATGTATTTATGGTACCCAATCATCAAAAGAAGAAAATTATTAAGTGAATCCATATTTATCTCAATTGACAAATAAACTTTGAATCTAAAAAATGGTGGGAAGTGAAGTTTGTCTTATGAAATCAAAGCCTCAATCTATTTATCCTAATGATGAGCATGAATTTGTGGTGCCCAATCATTAAACAAAGTAAGATTATTATGTGAATTTGTACTTGTCCAAATCTAGGGATGAACATTAATTCTAAAAATGGGAGAAAGATAAGTTTTTCTTATGAAACCAAAGCTTCAATATAATTTAACCCAATGAGGAGAATGTGTTTATAGTGTCCAATCATTAAATGAAAAAAGATTATTATGTGAATCCGTGTTTATCCCAATCGAAGGACGAACCTTAATTCTAAAAATAGTAAAAAGAGAAATTTTTCTTATGAAACCAAAGCATCTATATTATTTATCCCCATGAGGAGAATGTGTTTATGGTGCCCAATCATGAAAAGAAATAAGGTTATTATGCGAATCGATGTTTATCCCAATTGACAGATGAATTTTGATTCTAAAAAATGGTAGGAAGTGAAGTTTTTTCTTTTGAAACCAATGCCTCAATTCATTTATCCCAGTGAGGAGAATGAATTTGTGGTGCCCAATCATTAAAAGAAAGGAGATTATTATGTGAATCCATGTTCATCCCATTAGAAAGATAAACTTTAATTCTGAAAATGGTAAAAAAAGAAGTTTTTCTTATGAAACTAAAGTATCAATATCATACATCCCAATGAGAAGAATGTTTTTATGGTGCCTAATCATGAAAAGAAAATAGATTATTATGTGAATCCATATTTGTCCAAATCGATGGATGAACATTAGTTCTAAAAATGGAAGAAAGAGATGTTTTTCTTATGAAACCAAAGCTTCACTATGATTTATCCCAATGAGGAGAATAAATTTGTTGTGCCCAATCATTAAAAAAAAAGAGATTGTTATGTGAATCTATGTTTATCCCAATTGAAAGATGAATAGTAACTCTAAAGATAGTAAAAAGAGAAGTTTTTCTTATGAAACCAAAACATCAATATCTTTTATCCGAAAAAAGATAATATGTTTACGGTGCCCCATCATGGAAAGGAAGGAGATTATTACTGGAATCCAAGTTTATCCCAATTGACAAGTGAAATTTGATTCTAAAAAATGGTGGAAAGCAAAGTTTTTCTTATGAAACCAAAGCCTCAATTCATTTATCCTAAAGAGAAGAATGAATTTGTGGTACCCGATCATTAAAAGAAAAGAGATTATTATGTGAATCTATTTTTATCCCAATTGAATGATGAATATTAATTCTAAAAATGGTAGAAAGGGAAGTTTTTCTTATGAAACTAAAGCATCAATATCAGATATCCTAATAAAGAGAATGAGTTTATGGTGCCTAATCATAGAAGAAAAGGAGATTATTACATGAATCCCTATTTATCCTAATTGATAGATGAACTTTAATTCTAAAAAATGGTGGGAAATGAAGTTTTTCATATGATACTGATGCCTCAATTCATTTATCCTAAAGAGGAGAATGAATTTATGGCACCAATCAATAAAAGAAAGGAGATTTTATGTGAATCCGTGTAGTAGATGAATATTAATTCTAAAAATGGTAAAAAGAAAAGCTTTTCTTGTGAGGCCAAAGCATTAATATCAGTTATCTCAATAAGGAAATGTGTTTACGGTTCCCAATCATGGAAAGAAAAGAAATTATTACATGAATCCATCCATGTTTATCCTAATTGATAGATGAACTTTGATTCTAAACAATGGTGGGAAGTGAAGTTTTTCATTTGAAACTGAAGCCTCAATTCATTTATCCTAAAGAAGAGAATGAATTTTTGGTGCCTAATCATTAAGAGAAAGAAGATTATTATGTGAATCTATGTTTATCCCAATTAATAGACGAACGTTAATTCTAAAAATGGTAAAAAAAAAAAGTTTTTCTTATGAGAACAAAGCATTAATATCAGTTATTCTAATGAAGAGAATGTGTTTATGGCTCCCAATCATGGAAAGAAAGGAGATTATTACATGAATTCATATTTATCCCAGTTAACAAACTAACTTTCATTCTAAAAATTGGTGGCAAGTGAAGTTTATCTTATGAAACCAAAGCCTCAATTCATTTATCCAAAAAAGGAGACTGAATTTGTAGTGCCCAATCATTAAAAGAAAGGAGATTATTATGTGAACCCGTATTTATCCTAATTGAAAGACAAACATTAATTCTAAAAATAGTAGAATGAAAAGTTTTTTCTTCTGAAACCAAAGCTTCAATATCATTTATCCTAATGAGAAGAATGTGTTTGTGGTGCCCAATGATGAAAAGAAAGGAGATTATTACATGAATCCATGTTTATCCCAATTGATAGTCAAACTCTAATTCTAAAAAGTAGTGGGAAGTGAAGCTTTTCTTATGAAACCTAAGCATCAATTCATTTATCCAAATGAGTTGAATGAGTTTATGGTACCAAATCATGAAAAGAAAAAAGATTATTATGTGAATCTATGTTTGTCATGGTTGACAGACGAACATTGTTTCTAAAAACTAGTTGGATGAAAAGATTTTCTTATGAAACCAAAGATTAGTGTCGTTTATCCCAATGAGGAGAATAAGTTTACGGTTCCTAACCATGAAAACAAAGGAAATTATTACTTGAATTTGTATTTATCCCAATTGATAGACGAATTTTCATTCTAAAAAATGGTGGGAACTGAAGTTTTTCCTATGAAACTAAAGCATCAATATCATTTATCCCAATGGGGAGAATGTGTTTATGGTGCCCAGTCATGAAAAGGAAGGAGATTATTACTTGAATCCATGTTTATCCCAATTGATAGATGAACTTTGATTCTAAAAAATGGTGGGAAGTGAAGTTATTTTTATGAAACCAAAGAATTAATTCATTTATCCCAATGAGTAGAATGAGTTTATGGTGCCCAATCACGAAAAGAAAGGAGATTGTTATGTGAACCCATGTTTGCCCAAATCAACGGATTAAAATTAATTCAAAAAATGGTAGAAAGAGAAGTTTTTCCTATGAAACCAAAGCATCTATATTAGTTATCCCAATGAGAAGAATGTGTTTATGGTGTCGAATAATGAATAGAAAGAGATTATTATGTGAATCCATATTTATCCCAATTAATAGGCAAACTTTGATTCTAAAAAATGGTGGGAAGTTAAGTTTTTCTTAACAAACCAAAGCCTTAATTCATTTACATAAATAGGGAGAATGAATTTGTGGTGCCCAATCATTAAAAGAAAGGAGATTGTTATGTGAATACGTGTTTATCCTAAATGAAAGATGAACATTAATTCTAAAAATGGTAGAAAGAGAAGTTTTTCTTATGAAATCAAAGCTTCAATATCATTTATCCCAATGAGGAGAATGTGTTTATGGTGCCTAATCATTAAAAGAAAAGAGATTATTATGTGAATCCTCTTTATCCCAATTGAGGGATGAATTTTGATTCTAAAAAATGGTTGGAAGTGAAGTTTTTCTTATGAAATCCAAGCCACTACTTATTTTTCCCAGTGAAGAGAATGAATTTATGGTGCCGGATCATTAAAAAAAAGGAAATTATTATCTGAATCCATGTTTACCCCAATTGAAGCATGAACATTCATTCTAAAAATGGTAGAAAGAGAAGTTTTTCTTATGAAATCGAAGCACCAATATCATTTATCCCAAAGAGAAGAATGTGTTTGTGGTGCCAAACCATAAAAAAAAATGAGATTATTACGTGAATCTATGTTTATCGCAATTCATAGATGAACTTTGATTCTAAAAATTGGTGGGAAGTGATATTTTTCTTATGAAACCAAAGCATCAATATCATTTATCCCAATAAGGAGGATGTGTTTATGGTGCCCAGTCATGTAAAGAAAGGAGATTATTATGTGAATCCATGTTTATCCCAACCGACAGTTGAACTATGATTCTAAAAAATGGTGGGAAGTGAAGTTTTTCTTATGAAACCAAGCCTCAATTCAATTATCCTGAAGAAAATAATGAATTTATGGTACCCACTCATTTATAGAAAAGAGATTATTGCGTGAATTTGTGTTTATCCTAATTGAAAGACAAACATTAATTCTAAAATTGGTAAAAAAAGAAGTTTTTCTTAAGAAACCAAAGCTTCAATATCATTTATCCCAATGAGAAAAATGTGTTTATGCTGCTCGATCACAAAAAAGAGAGAGATTATTATGTGAATCCATGTTTATATTAATTGATAGAGGAACTTTGATTCTAAAAAATAGTGGGAAGTGAAGTTTTTCTTATGAAACCAAATTTTTAATTTAGTTATCCCAAAGAGAATGAATTTATGGTACTTAATCATTAAAAAAAAGGAGATTATTATGTGAGTCCACATTTATCCCAATTGAAAGATGAACATTAATTCTAAAAATGGTAGGAAAAAAGGTTTTTCATATGAAACCGAAGCATCAATATCATTTATCCCAAAGAGAAGAATGTGTTTGTGGTGCCCAACCATGAAAAGAAAGGAGATTATTATGTGAATCCATGTTTATCCCAATTCACATATGAACTTTGATTATAAAAATTGATGGGAAGTGATGTTTTTCTTATGAAACTAAAGCATCAATATCATTTATCCCAATAAGGAGAATGTGTTTATGGTGCCCAATCATTGAAAGAAAAGAGATTATTACGTGAATCCATGTTTATCCCAATTGATGAACGAACTATGATTCTAAAAATTGGTGGGAAGTAAAGTTTTTCTTATGAAACAGAAGCTTCAACTCAATTATCCCAAAGAAGAGAATGAATTTGTGGTGCCTAATCATTTATAGAATAGAGATTGTTATGTGAGTCCGTGTTTATCCTAATTAAAAAACAAATATTAATTCTAAAAATGATAAAAAGAGAAGTTTTTCTTATGAAACCAAAGCTTTAATATCAATTATCCTAATGAGGAGAATTCATTTATGCTGCCCAATCGTGAAAAGAAAGGAGATTATTACGTGAATCCTTGTTTATCCTAATTGACATATGAACTTTGAGTCTAAAGAATAGTGGGAAGTGAAGTTTTTCTTATGAAACCAAAGCATCAATTCATTTATCCCAATGAGTTGAACGAGTTTACCATACCCAATCATGAAAAGAAAGAAGATTATTATGTGGATCCGTGTTTTTCATTGTTGACAGGCGAAAATTGTTTCTAAAAATTGGTTAGAAGAAAAGCTTTTCTTATGAAACCAAACCAATAATGTCATTTATCCCAATGAGGGGAATGAATTTATTGTTACTAACAATTTAAACAAAAGAGATTATTACATGAATCCGTGTTAGTCCCAAGTGATAGATGAACTTTGAATCTAAAAAATGGTGGGAACTGAAGTTTTTCTTGTGAAACCAAAGAATTAATTCATTTATCTCGATGAGGAGCATGAGTTTGTGGTGCCCAATCAGGAAAAGAAAGGAGATTATTAGGTGAATCTATTTTTATCCTAATTGAAAAATGAAGTTTAATTCTAAAAAATGTTGGAAGAAAAGCTTTTCATATGAAATCAAAGCATTAATGTCATTTATCCCAATGAGGAGATTAAGTTTGTGGTGCCCAATCATGAAAAGAGAGGAGATTATTATGTTAATCCATGTTTATCCTAATTGAAAGATGAAATTTAATTCTAAAAATGGTAGAAAGAGAAGTTTTTCCTATGAAATTAAGCATGAACATCATTTATCCCAATGAGGAGAATGTGTTTATGGTGCCAAATCATGAAAAGAAAGGAGATTCTTAAGTGAATATTTGTTTATCCCAATTGACAAATGAACTTTAATTCTAAAAAGTGACGAGAAGTGAAGTTTTTCTCATGAAACCAAAGCCCTGATTCATTTATCCGAATGAGAAGAATGAATTTATGGTGCCCAATCATTAAAAGTATGGAGATTATTATGTAAATCTGTGTTTATCCTAATTGAAGGATGAACATTAATTCAAAAAATAATAGAAAGAGAAGTTTTTCTTATGAAACCAAAGCATCTATAATATTTATCCCAATGAGGAGAACTTGTTTACGGTGTCTAATCAAGAAATGAAGGAGGTTATTATATGAATCCATGTTTATCCTAATTGACAGATAAATTTTGATTCTAAAAAATGGTGGGAAGTGAAGTTTTACCTATAAAACCAAAGCCTCAATTTATTTATACCAATAGGGAGAATGAATTTGGGGTGCCCAATCATTAAAAGAAAAGAGATTATTTTGTGAATCCATGTCGATCCTAAATAAAAGATGAACATTAATTAAAAAATTGGTAGAAAGAAAAGTTTTTCTTATGAAATCAAAGCTTCAATATCATTTAACCCAATAGAGAGAATGTGTTTATGGCAACCAATCGTTAAAAGAAAAAAGATTATTATATGAATCCATGTTTATCCCAATTGAAGGATGAACATTAATTCTAAAAATGGTAAAAGAGAAGTTTTTCTTATGACACCAAAGCATCTATATTATTTATCCTAATGAAGAGAATGTTTTTATGGTGCCCAATCTTGAAAAAAATGGAGATTATTATGCGAATCCATATTTATCCTAATCGGCGGATGAACTTTGATTCTAAAAAATGGTGGGAAGTGAAATATTTCTTATAAAACCAAAGCCTCAATTCATTTAACCAGTGAGGAGAATCAATTTATGGTGCCCAATCATTAAAACAATAGAGATTATTATGTTAATTCGTGTTTATCCCAATAAAAAGATAAACTTTAATTCTAAAACTGATAAAAAGAGAAGTTTTTCTTATGAAACCAAAGCATCAATATCATATATCCCAATCAGGACAATGTGTTTATGCTGCCCAATCATGAAAAAAAAAATTACTATGTGAATCCGTGTTTGTCCAAATCGACGGATGACATTAATTCTAAAAATAGTAGAAAGAGATGTTCTTCTTATGAAGCCAAAGTTCATCTTATAAAGCCAAAGCTTCAACATCATTTATCCCAATAAGGAGAATGAATCGTGGTGCCCAATCATTAAAAGAAAGGAGATTATTATGTGAATCTATTTTTATCCCAATTTAAGGACAAACATTAATTCTAAAATTGGTAGAAAGAGAAGTTTTTCTTATGAAACCAAAGCATCAATATCATTTATCTCAATGAAGTTTATGGTGCCCAATTATAAAAAAAAAGGAGAATATTACATGAATCCATGCTTATCATAATTTGCAGATGAACTTTGATTCTAAAAATTTATAGGAAGTGAAGTTTTTCTTATGAAACCAAAACATCAATATCATTTGTCCCAATGAGAAGAATATGTTTACAATGTCCAATCATGGAAAAAAAAGAGATTATTACATGAATCCATGTTTATCCCAATTGATAGACGAACTTTGATTCTAAAAATTGGTGGGAAGGGAAGTTTTTCTTATGAAACTAAAGCCTCAATGCATTTATCCCAAAGAGAAGAGTGAATTTATGGTGCCCAATCTTTAAAAGAAAGGAGATTATTACATGGATCTATATTTATCTAATTAAAAGATGAACATTAATTCTAAAAATGGTAGAAAAAGAAGTTTTTCTTATGGAACCAAAGCTTAAATATCAATTATCCTAAAGAGGAAAATATGTTTATGGTGCCCAATCATGAGAAAAAAAGGAAATTATTATGTGAATCCATGTTTATTCTAATTGACAGACGAACTTTGATTCTAAAAAATTGTGGGAATTGAAGTTCTTCTTATGAAAGCAAAGCAACAATTCATTTATCCCAGTGAGTTGAACGAGTTTATGGTGCCCAATAATGAAAAGAAAAAAGATTCTTTTGTGAATCCGTGTTTTTCTAAATCAATGGCCAAACATTAATTCTAAAAATGGTAGAAAGAGAAGTTTTTCTTATGAAACCAAAGCATCTATTTTACTTATCCCAATGATGAGAATGTGTTTATGGTGCCCAATCATGAAACTAAGAAGATTATTACGTGAATCCATGTTTATCCTAATTGATAGACGAACTCTGATTCTAAAAAATTATGGGAAGTGAAGTTCTTCTTATGAAAGCAAAGCAATAATTCATTTATCCCAGTGAGTTGAACGAGTTTATGGTACCCAATAATGAAAAGAAAAAGGATTATTTTGTGAATATGTGTTTGTCTAAATCAATGGACAAACATTAATTCTAAAAATGGTAGAAAGAGAAGTTTTTCTTATGAAACCAAAGCATCTATGTTACTTATCCCAATGACGAGAATGTGTTTATGGTGCCCAATCATGAAACTAAGGAGATTATTACGTGAATCCATGTTTATCCCAATTGACAAACAAACTTTGATTCTAAAAAATGATGGGAAGTGAAGTTTTTCTTATGAAACCAAGCCTCAATTCATTTATACCAATGGGGAGAATGAATATCTAGTGTCCAATCATTAAAATAAAGAAGAATGTGTTTATGGTGCCCAATCATGAAAAGAAAAGAGATTATTACTTAAATCCATGTTAATCCTAATTGATAGATGAACTTCGATTCTAAAAAATGGTGGGAAGTGAAGTTTTTCTCATGAAAGCAAAGCATTAATTAATTTATCCCAATAAGTTGAATGAGTTTATGGCACCCAATCATGAAACGAAAAAAGATTATTATGTGAATCCGTGTTGTCGAAATCGACGAATAAACATAAATTCTAAAAATGGTAAAAACAGAAGTTTTTCTTATGAAACAAGCATCTCTATTACTTATCTCAATGAGGAGAATGCATTTATGGTGCCAATCATGAAAAGAAAGAGATTATTACGTGAATCCTTGTTTATCCCAATTGACAAATAAACTTTGATTCTAAAAACTTGTGGGAAGTGAAGTTTTTCTTATGAAACCAAGCCTCAATTCATTTATACCAATGGGGAGAATCAATTTGTGGTGCCCAATCGTTAAAAGAAAAGAGATTATTATGTGAATCCATGTTTATCCCAAACAAAAGATGAACATTAATTCTAAAAATGGTAAAAAGAGAAGTTTTTCTTATGAAACCGAAGCATAATATCATTTACCCCAATAAGAAGAATGTGTTTACAATGCCCCATAATGGAAAGAAAAGAGATTATTACATGAAACTGTATTTATCCCAATTGACAGACGAACTTTGATTCTAAAGAATGGTGGGAAGTGAAGTTTTTCTTATGAAAGCAAAGCATTAATTCATTTATCCCAATGAGTTGAACAACTTTATGGTACTCAATCATGAACAAAAAGAAGACTATTATGTGAATCCATGTTCGTCATAATAGACAAACGAACTTTGTTTCTAAAAACTGGTTAAAAGAAAAACTTTTCTTATGAAACCAAACCATTAATGTCATTTATCCCACTGGGAAGAATGAGTTTATGGTTCCTAACCATGTATACAAAAGAGATTATTACGTAAATATGTCTTTATCCTAATTAATAGATGAACTTTGATTCCAAAAAATGGTGGGAACTGAAGTTTTTCTTATGAAACCAAAGCATCAAGTCATTTATCCCAATTAGGAGCATGAATTTATGGTGCCCAATCATGAAAAGAAATAAGATTATTATGTAAATCCGTTATTATCCCAACTGAAAAACAAAGCTTGATTCTAAAAAATGGTTGGAAGAAAAGCTTTTCATATGAAATCAAAGCATCAAAGTTATTTATCCAAATGAAGAGAATGAGTTTATGGTACCTAATCATGAAAAGAAAGGAGATTATTATGTTAATCCGTATTTATCCCAACCAAAATATGAACTTTAACTCTGAAAATGGTAGAAAGAGAAGTTTTTCATATGAAATAAAGCATCAGTATCATTTATCCCAATGAAAAGAATGTGTTTATGTTGCCCAATCATAAAAAGAAAAAAAGAGATTATTGCCTGAATCCATGTTTATTCTAATTGATAGATGAACTTTGATTTGGAAAAATGGTAGGAAGTGAAGTTTTTCTTAAGAAACCAAAGCATCAATTCATCTATCCCAATGAGTAGAATAAGTTAATGGTGCCCAATCATGAAAAAAAAAAGAGATTATTACATGAATCCATTTTTATCCAAATTGACGGATGAACATTAATTCAAAAATGGTAGAAAAGGAAGCTTTTTTTATGAAAGCATAGCATCTATATTATTTATCCCAATGAGGAGAATGTGTTTATGGTGCCCAATCATGAAAAGAAGGAGCTTATTATGGGAATACATGTTTATCCCAATTGATAGACAAACTTTAATTCTAAAAAATGGTAGGAAGTGAAGTTTTCTTATGAAACCAAAGCATCAATTCATTTATACCAATAGGGAGAATGAATTTGTTGTGCCCAATTGTTAAAAGGAAGGAGATTATTATGTGAATCCATGTTTATCTCAATTGACAGATGAACTTTGATTCTAAAAAATGGTGGAAAGTGAAGTTTTTTTGATAAAACTGAAGCCCTCAATTCATTTATCCTAATGCGGAGAATGAATTTGTAGAGCCCAATCATTAAAAGAGAAGAGATTATTATGTAAATCTATGTTTATCCTAATTGATAGATATACTTTAATTCTAAAAATGGTACAAAGAGATTTTTTCTTATGAAACCAAAACATTAACATCATTTAACCCAATAAGGAGAATGAATTTATGGTGCCCAATCATTAAAAGAATGGAGAATATTATGTGAATCCGGGATTATCCCAATTGAAATATGAACAACAATTCTAAAAATGTTAGAAAAAGAAGTTTTTCTTATGAAACCAAAGCTTCAATATCATTTATCCCAGTAAGGAGAATATGTTTATGGTGCCTAATCGTGAAAAGAAAGAAGATTATTACGTGAATCCATGTTTCTCCCAATTGACAGACAAACTTTGACTCTAAAAAATGGTGGGAAGTGAAGTTTTTCTTATGAAAATAAAGATCAATATCATTTTTTCCAATGAGGAGAATGTGTATATGGTGCCCAAATCATGAAAAGAAAGGAGATTATTACATGAATCCATCTTTATCGCATTTAACGGACGAACTTTGATTATAAAACATGGTGGGAAGTGAAGTTTTTCTTATGAAACCAAAGCCTAAATTCATTCATCCCAGTGAGAAGAATGAATTTGTAGTGCCCAATCATTAAAAGAATAGTGATTATTATGTGTATTCATGTTCATCCCAATTGAAAGATGAACTTTAACTTTGAAAATTGTAGAAAAAGAGGTTTTTCTTATGAAACCAAAGCATCAATATCATTTATCCTAATGAGGAGAATATGTTTATTGTGCCCAATTATGAAAAGAAAGGAGATTATTATGTGAATCCGTGTTTGTCCAAATCGATGAATGAATATTAATTCTAAAAATAGTAGAAAGAGAAGTTTTTCTTGTAAAAGTGAAGCACCTATATCATTTATCCTAATGAGGAGGATGGGGTTTTGCTTCCTAACCATGAAAAAAAAAAGATTATTGTCAATCTGTGTTTATCCCAATTGACAGATGAAAGTTGGTTCTAAAAAATGGTCAGAAGAAAAGTTTTTCTTATAAAATCAAAGCGTCAATATCATTTTATCCCAATGAGGAGAATTTGTTTATGGTGCCCAATCATGAAAAAAAAAGAGATTATTATATGAATTCATGTTTGTCCAAATTGACGGACGACCATTATTCTAAAAATGGTAGAAGGAAAAGTTTTTCTTAGGAAACCAAAACTTCAATATCTTTTATTCCAATGAGGAGAATGAATTTGTGGTGCCCAATCCTTAAAAGAAAGGAGATTATTATGTGAATTCGTGCTTATCCGAATTGAAGGATGAACATTAATTCTAAAAATGGTAGAAAGAGAGATTTTTCCTATGAAGCCAGAACTTAAATATCATTTATCCTAATGAGGAGAATGTGTTTATGGTGTCCAATCATGAAAAGAAAGGAGATTATTACTAGAATCCGTGTTTATCCCAATTGATAGACAAACTTTGACTTTAAAAAATAGTGAAACCCAAGCATTAATTCATTTATCCCATCGAGGAGAATAAATTTATGGAGCTCAATCATGAAAAGAAAAGGGATTATTATGCAAATCTGTGTTTATCCCAATTGAAAGATGAACTTTAATTCTAAAAATAAACATTAATTCTAAAAGTGAACTTTAATTATAAAAATGGTAGAAAGAGAAGTTTTTCTTATGAAACCAAAGCATCAATATCATTTATCCTAATGAAGAGAATATGTTTATGGTACCTAATCATGGAAAGAAAAAAGATTATTACGTGAATTCGTGTTTGTCCAAATCAACGGATGAACATTAATTCTAAAAATGGTATAAAATAAGTTTTTCTTATGAAACCAAAGAATCCATATCATTTATCCTAATAAAGAGAATGTGTTTGTGGTGCCCAATCATGAAAAGAAAGGAGATTATTATGTGAATCCATGTTTGTCCAAATCGACAAATGAACATTAACTTTGAGAATGGTGGAAAAAGAAGCTTTTCTTATGAAACCAAAGCATCTATATTATTTATCCCAATAAGGAGAATGAGTTTATGCTTCCTAACCATGAAAAGGAAAGAGATTATCACATGAATCAGCGTATGTCCCAATTAACAGATGAACTTTGATTCCAAAAAAGGTCGAAATTGAAGTTTTTCTGTGAAACCAAAGTATCAATTCATTTATCCCAAATAGAAGGATGTGTTTATGGTGCTCAATAATGAAAAGAAAGAGATTATTACGTGAATCCATGTTATCCCATTTGATAGATGAACTTTGATTCTAAAAAATGGTGGGAAGTGAAGTTTTTCTTAAAATAAAGAAGGATGAATTTGTGGTGCCCAATCATTAAAATAAAGGAGATCAGTATGTGAATCCATATTCATTCCAATTGAAAGAGAACATTAATTTTAAAAATGGTAGAAGGAGAAGTTTTCTTATGGAACCAAAGCTTTAATATCATTTATTCCAATGAGGAGAATATGTTTATTGTGCCCAATCATGAAAAAAAAAGAGATTATTACGTGAATCTATGTTTATCCCAATTGAGCGATGAACTTTGATTCTAAAAAATGGTGGGAAGTGAAGTTTTTCTTATGAAACCAAAGCCTTATTTTATTTATTTATCCCAATAAGGAAAATGAATATATGGTGCCCAATCACTAAAAAAAGGCAATTATTAAGTGAAACCATGTTTTTCTGAATTGGAGTAACATTAATTATAAAAATGGTAGAAAGAAAAGTTTTTCTTATAAAACCAAAGCATCAATATCATTTATCCTAATGAGAAGAATATGTTTATGGTGCCCCATCATGGAAAAAAAGGAGATTGTCATGTGAATCCATGTTTATCACAATTGATAGATGAACATTGTTTCTAAAAATGGTAGAAAGAGAAGTTTTTCTCATGAAACCAAAACATCAATATCATTTATCCCAATGAGAAGAATGTGTTTATGGTGCCTAATCATGAAAAGAAAGAAGATTATTACGTGAATTCATGTTTATCCAAATCGATGGACGGCCATTAATTCTAAAAATGGTAGAAAAAATTTTTTCTTATGAAACCAAAGCTTCAATATCATTTATCCTAATGAGGAGAATGAATTTGTGGTGCCCGATTATTAGAGGAAAGGAGATTATTATGTGAATCTATGTTTATCCAAATTCATGGATGAACATTAATTCTAAAAATAGTAGAAAGAGAAGGTTTTCTTATGAAACCAAAGCATCAATATCATATATCCTAATGAGGAGAATGTGTTTATGGTGTCCCATCATGGAAAGAAAGGAGAATATTATGGGAATCCATATTTATCCTAATTGATGGATGAATTTTGTTTCTAAAAAATAGTAAGATGTGAAGTTTTTGTTACGAAACCAAAGCATCAATTCATTTATCCACATGGGGAGAATGAGTTTGTGGTGCCCAATCATTAAAAAAAAGGTGATTATTATGTGAATCCATGTTTATCCCAATTGAAATATGAACTTCAATTTAAAAAATGATAGAAGGAGAAGTTTTTCTTATGAAACCATAGCATCAATATCATTTATCCCAATACTAAGAATGTGTTTATGGTGCCTAATAATGAAAAAAAAAAGAGATTATTATGTGAATACATGTTTGTCCAAGTCGACTGACGAACATTAATTCTAAAAATGATAGAAAGATAAGTTTTTCTTATGAAATCAAGGCATCCATATCATTTATCCTAATGAGGAGAATGTGTTTATGGTGCCCAATCAGAAAAAAAAAGGAGATTATTATGTGAATCCATGTTTATCTAGATTGACGGACAAGGATTAATTCTAAAAATGATAGAAAGAGAAGTTTTTCTTATGAAACCAAAGCATCTATATCATTTATCCCAATTAGGAGAATGTGTTTATGGTGCGCAATCATGAGTAAAAAGGAGACTATTATGTGAATCAATGTTTTTCCAAATCGATGAATGAACTTTAATTTTGAAAATGGTAGAAAGAGAAGTTTTTCTTATGAAACCAAAGTATCTATTTCATTTATCCCAGTTAGGAGAATGAGTTTATGCTCTCTAACCATGAGAAAAAAGAGATTATTACATGAATCAGTGTTTATCCCAATTGACAAACAAACTTTGATTCTAATAAATAGTCAAAAGTGAAGTTTTCTCATAAAACGAAAGTATCAATTCATTTATCCCAAACAGGAGAATGTGCTTATGGTGCCCAATCATAAAAATAAGGAGATTATTACATGAATCCATGTTTATCCAAATTGACAGACAAACTTTGATTCTAAAAAATCATGGGAAGTGAAGTTTTTCTTATGAAACCAAAGCCTCAATTCACTTATCCTAATAAGGATAATGAATTTGTTGTGCCTAATCATTAAAATAAAGGAGATTATTATTGTTGCAACTTGCCCTAGGGTGGATCCTCGCGAATCTATGGGCGCATATGACTTAAAATATTTTTCTGAATTGGAAATGTCTTCTTGACTGAGACTTTTCCTTTGTGATATTATGATAATAAGAAAGTACGAATTCTCGACTTGTGATATAGTGAAGGGGACCATAAGACAAATCGCTCATCTTATTGGTCTCAGATGACCATCATAAAATGGCCAACGCTTGGAGTCGCCACCAATCATTTTGGGCAAAGCATGATCGGATGCCTATTAAAACCTATGTCTTGAATTACAAAACTAGAAACATTGATCCCGTGGTTGACACAGTACAAGGATTCACCATTTGGGTTTAGGAGTTGGTTACGCACGATGAGGCATGAACCTCTTCGCGACGTCTAAAATCAGTAACTTACTAGTTATGTATTATCTCAGTTTCAATTCTTTCGATCTTAAGTTGTCACTATTTTGATATAACCATTTTTTAATGCATGAATTTTATAGAAATACAAATCTAGGTTTTGACAAAAAGATTTGATCTCACATATGCCCTGGAGGGATGGGGAATATAGAGATTTTTAATAAAAATGACCTCTAGATTTTTCTTTGAAAAATGGAATATACCACATTGGGCACTAGAGAGATACCTATGTGGAACATCACCTTTAATTTTACTTGAATTGATTTGAAAACAAGAATGCAAACAATCATCACAAAGAAATCACATTGTAAGGCAACGAACAAAGTATCTTAACATAGACCATTCAATATAATGAAAAGAGAAGGGATAAACTTTTGGAATTTATCTCATAATTAGCATCGATTATCTAGGAATAGCCGAATTGGCAATTTTCAAAATGTATCTGGGTTCCTTGATTGAATGAGGTTTTCTTGACACATTCATGAATGCTCGAGAAAGAGAAAAATTTAATTGTAGTTGAAAGGTAGGTTGGAATATTCCCTTAAAAAGATGGGGTTGGAGTATCCCCATGGATGACAAATAATTTTGACAAAGGAAGATTTCTAAATCTTGATAATTTTGAAAAGTGGGGTTGGTGTATCTCCTTGGAAGATCAAGGTTGGAGTATCCCCAAAAGTGACATATCTAACACTTTTTAAAAAAGTCGAGTTCAAAAACTTAAGTTGACAAAACTTCATGATTTAGAAAATAATGAGCATTTTGACGATTTTTAGCAAAAAAGTCATGAACGAGGATGGTAAAGATGTAAAAATATATTTGTGCCTTGATAAGAGCTTGTGGGAGGTCGAAGCACATTTTCAAGTCTAATCATAGTGATACGAAGACATTTGAATGTCTCGAGGTGAAATTCGAGAAAATAACTTAATTTTGACCATGAACAAGAACAGGGGACAACATCTACGATCCCACTTTCTGAATTTATTCTGGATTGGTTTGAAGGCTTTAGAGGAGGGACAAGAAACCTTCAAAAAAGTAACTTGATGAGGGTCAATCTAAAAATATTCCTAATGTCCCAAAAATCACTTTTAGAGGAAATAAAATTTTAAATTTGGGTCAATTATGCTACTAACAGAGCATGCGAGGAAAAGGGTATGCCAAAATTTGAAAAATCATTTTAAACTCATTTGCTATCAAAAAATTACAAATAATACCTTTCCAAAAAGGGAATTTCATGGGCTTTTTAGGAAAAATGTTGGACAGATTTGGAAAAATCATTTAGTGAGCCTAAAGGGCCCAACTAGAATGCGCTTTGTTAACTCCAGGGATTCCAGACAGTCTATGTTTGGAAAATCGTAACTTTTTCATCCAGATTGATCCAAGAGTGAACATGACCTCATTTTAAAGATATTTTGACACACTTTCAAAGAAAAATATTATAAAATTCACAAAAAATTGTTTGGGATTTTAAAATGATTTTTCAATTTGTAAGAATGATGTTGTCAGCAGGGGATAAAGCAAAGCAGAGGATATTTCTTATTTTCTCTACTTTTATGGGTCAAACTCAAGTCATCGATATTCAAATGTCCATGACTGAAGGGAAAGAGTGGAATGAGGGTCACGAACTCATTTGCATAGCCCCAGAGTAATTTGGCACAATGAAGTAGCCCGTTGATCATACCACTTAAGGTTTTGACTAAAAAACAAGGCACCAACATTTAGGGAACAAGTGTAAGGCCATTTTCATTAGAAAACTAGAAGTTTTGAGCTCATTTAATCAAGATTATAGATCTAGAAAACTTTATCTTCCCTAAGATTTTTTTAGTTAACTTTAAGGAAAATGCTAAGTTCATGCTAGTCCTTATTGGTTGAGGTTAGCATGCTTGGCTTGGGGAGGTTTTGAAAAACAAATTTTTTTCTAGCCATCAAACATGCACTTTGACAAGGAGAAGACAATAAACATACAAAAGGATGGCACATAACATGAATAGGGATGCTAACTTTACCAATGGTCTAAACAAAAAAAGTGTTATGCATTTTGATAAGAAAATATTATGGATGCTGAAAATGAGAATGATTCATAACAAGATGCAAGCTAATGTATAAATAAGCTTGAAATATGTTAGGCTAAGGATTCATGCATGGATTAATCATAGCAAGATCATGGATATGACATAAAATGCATAAGTAAGAGCTATCAAAATAATGAGGATGAAATGAGGCATTGTGCACATCAAAGGGGCATTAAGGCATCCAAATCCTAAACTACCAAAACCAAAAGCCACAATAATGCATGAAAATCCTAAGAGGGTGATGGAAACATGGAGAGCTCCCTAAAATGATGAAGATGCTAGAAAACAGAAAATGAAAGTGATAAAGTAAGAAGTTATACCAACAAAACTTTAATTTTTTGGCTAAATAGTTAGTGCAGTAGAGATTGTTTGAATTTCCCTCTTTTCCTTGTTAATAAGCAAGAAAAAGAGTGAAACAATAAGGTTTTGGTTCTGGCATGGATAAGGGTGATTTTCAGAATATGTAGTGGTTGAGATTGAGTGCTTTAGGGCTGTTTTTGGGTGTTGAGTGAAGAGTTATAGGATTTAGTTTTTTGATGAGTGAATGCATTTTGGAAACTAAAAATCAGCTGGAATCTCCAAATCTAAGCTGAGATATAAATGGTCTATTTATACCAGTATTTTGGAGCCAAATCGAAGGTGTTTTTGGTCATTTCTCAAGGGGGACAAAGTGATGTCAGCTTGATGGCTATAGAGTGGCTATAGGGAGTAACTTGCTACCAATGTGATGGACATAGGGTGGCTGCTTTAAATGCTAAAATGATTTTCTAGAAAATAGGGTGGCTGATGGTAATCTTGGTCAACAAACTAGAGAGGAGTAGGGTGATCATGTGACATTGACCTTTTTGATCTAATTTACACTTCAAAAATATTTTGATTAATTCAAAAGTCCAAATTCATAATTTGATATGGGTTTTGATCTTTTTCGATGCAAAGAAATGAGTTAAAATTCAGTTTTGGAACAATGGTGGATGAGGAAAAAATTCTTGAAGCATGGAAAATGGCTTGCATGTATTGATACATTACATAATGTATCGATACATTTGGTCCAAAAACCTTGAGTGTATCGATGCAATGAACATTGTATCGGCACAATGATCATTGCACCAATACATGTTGATATGTATCAATACATTTCATTACAGAATGCATGTTTTGGTCTTGGCATGGCCTAGTATTGATACATGAGCTCCTGTATCAATACAAAAGCTCATGTATTGATACATTTACATGTTGTAATGATACAAATAGGGACATTTCAAATTTTTGGATCATTGGAGCATTGTATCGATACATGAGAACCATGTATCGATACATTCAACCAACTTATGAATTTTCTTAAATCTTTTATCCCCAAACACCTTGAACTACATCCTTTGATGCCATATCTTTGCATTTATCTTTGATATCATTTATAGGCCTCCTTGACCTCCTCAAAAATACTTTTTCAATGGGTGATGATCATCGCCCCCTCTCACATCCAAGTACCAGCTTGCTAAAAAATTAGCTCGAATAAAATAAGGTGTCTATGATTACGTGAATCTGTGTTTATCCTAATTGAAAGACGAACATTAATTCTAAAAATGGTAAAAAGGAAAGTTTTTCTTATGAAACCAAACCTTCAATATCATTATCCCAATGAGGAGAATGTGTTTATAGTGCCCAATCATGAAAAAAAAGATTATTATGTGAATCCATGTTTATCCTAATTAATGGATGAACTTTGATTCTAAAAAATGGTAGAAAGTGAAGTTTTTCTTACGAAAACAAAGCCTCAATTCATTTATCCCAATGAGGAAAAAGAATTTATGGTGCCGAATCATTAAAAGAAAGGAGATGCTTATATTAATCTTTGTTTATCCCAATTGAAGGATGAACATTAATTCTAAGAATAGTAGAAAAAGAAGTATTTCTTATGAAACCAAAGCGTCAATATCATTTATTCCAATGAGGGGAACATGTCTATGGTGCCCCATCATGGAAAGAAAGGAGATTATTACGTAAATCCATGTTTATCCTAATTGATAGACGAACTTTGTTTCTAAAAAATAGTGGAAAGTGAACTTTTTTTAATGAAACCAAAGCATCAATTCATTTATCCTAAAGAGGAGAATGAATTTGTGGTGCTCAATCATTAAAATAAAAGAGATTATTATCTGAATCTGTGTTTATCCCAATTGAAGGATGAACATTAATTCAAAAAATGGTAGAAAGAAAAGTTTGTCTTATGAAACCAAGGCATCAATATCATTTATCCCAATGAGAAGAATGTGTTTATGGTGCCCAATCATGAAAAAAAAAAGATTATTAGTGAATCCATGTTTATCCCAATTGACACATTAATTTTAATTCTAAGAAATGGTGGGAAGTGAAGTTTTTCTTCTAAAAGTAAAGCCTTAATTCATTTATCCCAATGATGAGAATGATTTTATGGTTTCATATCATTAAAAGGAAAGATATTATTATGTGAATTAGTGACTATCCTAGTTGAAAGATGAACATTAATTCTAAAAATGGTAGAAAGAGAAGTTTTTCTTATGAAACCAAAGCTTCAATATCATTTATCTCAATAAGGAGAATGTGTTAATGGTGCCCAATTATGAAAACAAGGGAGATTATTACGTGAATCCATATTTGTCCTAATTGACAGATAAACTTTGGTTCTAAAAAATAGTGGGAAATGAAGTTTTTCTTTTGAAATCAAAGCATCTATATGATTTATCCCAATAAGGAAAATGTGTTTGTGGTGCCTAATCAGGAAAAGAAATGAGGTTATTATGTGAATCTATAATTATCCCAATTGACAAACCAACTTTGATTCTAAAAATTGGTGGGAAGTAAAGTTTTTCTTAAAAAACCAAAGCCTCAATTCATTTATCCAAATTAGGAGAATGGATTTATGGTGCCCAATCATTAAAGGAAAAGAGATAGTTATGTGAATACGTGTTCATCCGAATTGAAAGAAGAACTCCAATTCTAAAAGTGGTAGAAAGAGAAGTTTTTCTTATGAAACCAAAGCATCAATATCATTTATCCCAAAGAGGAGAATGTGTTTATGGTGCCCAATCATGAAAAGAATATGAATCTGTGTTTGTCGAAATCGATGAACGAATATTAATTCTAAAAATGGTAGAAAGAAAAGTTTTTCTTATGAAACCAAAGCTTCAATATCATTTATCCCAATGAGGAGAATGAATTTGTGGTGCCCAATGATTAAAAAAAAAGCAAATTACTATGTGAATCCATGTTTATCCTAATTGAAGGATAAACATTAATTCTAAAAATGGTGAAAAGAGAAGTTTTTCTTATGAAACCAAAGCATGAATATCATTTATCCCAATAAAGACAATGTGTTTATTGTGCCCGATCATGGAAAGAAAGTTGATTATTACATGAATCCATGTTTATCCCAATTGATAGATGAACATTGATTCTAAAAAATGGTGAGAAGTAAAGTTTTTCTTGTGTAATCAAAGCCTGAATTCATTTATCCCAGTGAGCAGAACAAATTTGTAGCACCCAATCATTAAAAAATAGGAGATTATTATGTGAATCCATGTTTATCTCAATTGAAAGATGAACTTTAATTCTAAAAATGGTAGAAAGAGAAGTTTTTCCAATGAAACCAAAACATCAATACCATTTATCCCAATGAGGAGAATGTGTTTATGGTGACCAATCATGGAAGGAAAGGAGATTATTATATGAATCCATGTTTGTTCAAATCGACGAACGAACATTAATTCTAAAAATGGTATAAAGATAACTTTTTCTTATGAAACCAAAGCATCTATATTATTCATCCTAATGAGGAGAATGGGCTTATGCTTCCTAACCATGAAAAGAAAGGAGATTATTGTGTGAATCCATGTTTATCCCAATTGAAAAATTAACTTTGATTCTAAAAAATGGTCGGAAATAAAGTTTTTCTTATGAAACAAAAGCATAAATTCATTTACCCCTGCAAGGAGAATGTGTTTATGGTGCCCAATCATGGAAAAAAAGAGACTATTATGTGAATCCATGTTTATCTGAATTGACAGACGAACTTTGATTCTAAAAAATGGTGGGAAGTGAAGCTTTTCTTATGAAACCAAAGCCTTAATTCATTTATCCCAATAGGGAGAATGAATTTGTGATACCTAATCATTAAAAGAAAAGATATTACTATATGAATCCGTGTTTATCCCAATTGAAAAAAGAATTTTAATACTAAAATTGGTAGAAAGAGAAGTTTTTTTTAATGAAATCAAAAGCTTCAATATCGTTTATCCCAATGAGGAGAATGTGTTTATGGTGCCCAATCATGGAAAGAAAGGTGATTATTACCTGAATCCATGTTTTTCGCAATTGACAGATGAACTTTAATTCTAAAAAATGGTGGGAAGTGAAGATTTGGTTATGAAACCAAAGCCTTAATTCATTTGTCCTAGTAAGGAGAATAAATTTGTGATGCCCAATTGTTAGAACTTTTAGTGGTGAATGAAATCAAGAGGAGGGTGAATTGATTTCTTAAAATTTTAGTATATTAAAACTTTGATAAATAAAATTGAGAAATCTTAACAATAAACTTTAGAGTGCAAGTTAGTGACTAGAAATAAAAAATTAAAGACAAGGGAAAGAGAATCAAACTCAAAGATTTAGCCTTAATTGCCTACATTCTCTAGCTCAGCCTCACTTGCTTTAGATTTCCATAATTCACTAACTTGAATTGTCTACATCTTTACACTCTTTATTTTTCAAGTCTAAGATAGAAACCTCTACCCCTATCTTTTATGCCTAAGATAAAACCCTCTCTTACTACTTTTGAAGGTAAGTAGAAACCTTCTCTACTTTTGAATGGCTACGTAAGAACCTCCCTTTTTTGCAAGGATTTGAGTGTAAACAAATAAAACCTCTAAAGGTTAGGTGTTTACAAGAATTTTGGCTCAAAGGAAATATGCATCTAAAGATACAAAATGAAGAACAAAAAAAATAAGAAGAATTAATCCTATACAAAGATGAACTACTTAGTGAAAATAATGGAAGATTTGACTTTAAACACTATTCTCTTGGTTCTTTTTCTTGTTAAAGGTGTTAGAGTGGCTTATTTATATCCTTGATATGTTTATAGTCATTGGGAACATTTGGTGAAGGAATATAGCTGTTGGAGCCTTCAAAATATCATTTCCCACTATTCTTCGTGCCTCTGTATCGATACAATATGCTTAACGATCCAAAATATGACTGTTAAAAAGTCCTGTATAGATACAAAAAGATCTGTCTCGATACATGAACAGTCCTGTATTGAAATAAAATGTTTTGTCTCGATATATGAACAGTGATTTCTGCATTTTAAGGTTATTTAGCTACAGCCAAGTATTAAATCAATACATACACATAGTGTATCGATATATTCACAGGAAAATCAATTTTAAAAGGTTTTTCATGACTTTAAAACATGTAAAACTTATCTCAAAAATGTTTTATACAAAAATATGTATTAAGAACACATTTTTGAGTGCTTGAAGGAGTTAAAACATTTTCTAGTATTTTTCAAAGTGTTTACAAAATATTGCATGGAAAAATACTAATCTTGAAAATATTTAAACACAAGCTAATTAAGCTTAGGTTTTAGTTATATCAAAACTAAGATTAATTCAAAGCTAATATAGCTAACACCAGTCATTAAAAGGAAGAAGACTATTATGTGAATCCATGTTTACCCCAATTAAAAAATGAACATTAATTCTAAAAATGATAGAAGGAGAAGTTTTTCTTATGAAACCAAAACCTTCAATATCATTTATCCCAATAAGGAGAATTTGTTTATGGTGCCCAATCATGAAAAGAAAGGGGATTATTAAGTGAATCTATGTTTATCCTAAATGATAGATGAACTTTGACTCTAAAACATGGTCAGAGGTGAAGTTTTTCTATTGAAATCAAAGCATCAATAACATTTATCCCAATAAGGTGAAAATGTTCACAGTACCTAATCATAAAAAGAAAGGAGATTATTTTATGAATCAATGTTTATCCCAATTGACGGACGAACTTTGATTCAAAAAATGGTGGGAAGTGAAGTTTTTCTTATAAAACCAAAGCCTCAATTCATTTATCCCGGTGAGGAGAATAAATTTATGGCACCCAATCATTAAAGAAAAAGGGATTATTATGTGAATCCGTATTTATTCCAATTGAAAGATGAACATTAAATCTAAAAATGGTAGAAAGAGAAGCTTTTCTTATGAAGGCAAAGCTTCAATATGTGAATTCATGTTTGTCAAATGAACTTTGATTCTAAAAAATGGTTGGAAGAAAAGCTTTTTTTATGAATCCAAAGCATTAATGTCATTTATCCCCATAACAATAATGTGTTTTTGTTTCCTAATCATGAAAACAAAGGTGATTATTACGTGAATCTATGTTCATCCCAATTGATAGATGAACTTTGATTGTGAAATATGGTGGGAAACGAAGTTTTTCATATGCAACCAAAGCATTAATTCATTTATCCCTATAAGGAGAATGAATTTATGGTGCCCAATCATTAAAAGAAAGGAGATTAATATGTAATCTGTGTTTATCCCAATCGAAAGATGAACTTTAATTCTAAAAATGGTTGAAAGAAAAGTTTTTCTTATGAAACCAAACCATCAATATCGTTTATCCTAATAAAGAGAATGTGTTTATGGTGCACAATCATGAAAAGAAAGGATATTATTATGTGAATCCATTTTCATCCAAATCGACGGATGAAAATTAATTCTAAAAATGGTAGAAATAGAAGTTTTTCTTACGAAACCAAAGCATCTATATGATTTATCCCAAGGAGGAGAATGTGTTTATAGTGCCCAATCATGAACAAAAAGGAGATTATTATGTGAATACATATTTATCCCAAGTGACAAACGAACTTCGATTCTAAAAACTGATGGGAAGTGAAGTTTTTCTTATAAAACCAAAGCCTCAATTCATTTATCACATTGAGGAGAATGAATTTGTTATGCCCAATCATTAAAAGATAGAAGATTATTGTCTGAATTTGTGTTTATCCCAATTAAAAGATGAACTTCAATTCTAAAAATGGTAGAAAAAGGAGTTTTTCTTATCAAACAAAAGCATCAATATCATTTATCCCAATGAGGAGAATGTGTTTATTATGCCCAATCTTGAAAAGAAAGGAGATTATTATGTGAATTCGTATTTCTCCAAATTGACAGATGAACATTAATTATAAAAATGGTAGAAAGAGAAGTTTCTTATGAAACCAAAGCTTCAATATCATTTATCCCAATGAGGAGAATGAATTTATAATGCCTAATCATTAAAAGAAATGAGATTATTATGTGAATTCATGATTGTCCCAATTGAAAAATGAACATTAATTCCAAAAATGGTAGAAAGAAGTTTTTCTTATGAAACCAAATCATCTATACCATTTATCGCAATGAGGAGAATGTATTTATGGTGCCCAATCATGAAAAGTAGGAGATTATGAGTGAATCCATGTTTATCCTAATTGAGACATGAACTTTGATTCTAAAAAATGGTGGGAAGTGAACTTTTCTTTATGAAACCAAAGCCCTAATTTATTTATCTTAATGAGGAGAATGAATTTTTGGTGCCCAATCATTAAAAGAAAGGAGATTATTTTGTGAATCCATGTTTATCCCAACTAAAAAATGAACATTAATTCTAAAAATGGTAGAAATAAAAGTTTTTCTTATGAAACCAAAGCATCAATATCATTTATCTCAATAAGAAGAATGTGCTTATGGTGCCTAATCATGAAAAAAAAGAAGATTATTCTATGAAACCATGTTTATCCCAATTGACGGAGGAACTTTGATTCTAAAAAATGGTGGGAAGTAAAGTTTTTCTTAAGAAACCAAAGCCTCAGTTTATTTATCCCATTGAGGAAAATGAATTTATGGTACCCAATCATTAAAAGAAAAGAGATTATTATGTGAATCTATGTTCATCCCAATTGAAAGATGAACTTTAAATCTAAAAAATGGTCGAAAGAGAAGTTTTTCTTACTAAAACAACGCATCAATATCTTTTGTCCTAACAAGGACAATGTGTTTTTGGTGCCCAATCATGAGAAGAAAGGAGATTATTATGTGAATCCTTGTTTCTCCAAATCAATAGACAAACATTAATTTTAAAAATAATGGATAAAGAACTTTTTCATATGAAACCAAAGCATCAATGTCATTTATCCTAATAAGGATAATGAGTGTTTGGTTCCTAATCATGAAAATGAAAGAGATTATTATGTGAATCTATGTTTATCCTAATTGATAGATGAACTTTGATTGTAAAAAATGGTGGGAAGTGCAGTTTTTCATAGGAAACCAAAGCATCAATTCATTTATCCCAGTGAGGAGAATGAATTTATGGTGCCCAATCATAAAAAGAAAGGAGATTATTATGTAATCCGTGTTATCCCAATTGAAAGATGAACTTTAATTCTAAAATAGTAGAAAGTAAAGTTTTTCTTATGAAACCAAACTAAGAATATCATTTAAATGAATAAGGAGAATATGTTTATGGTGTCCAGTCATGAAAAGAAAGGAGATTATTATATGAATCTATTTTCATTAAAATCAACAGATGAATATTAAATCTAAAAATGGTAGAAAGAGAAGTTTTTCCTATGAAACCAGAGCATCTATATGATTTATCCCAATGAGAAAAATGTGTTTATGGTGCCCAATAATGAAAAGAAAGGAGATTATTACATGAATCCATTTTTTCCCAATTGACAAACGGACTTTGGCTCTAAAAAATGGTAGGAAGTGAAGTCTTTCTTATGACTCTAAAGCCTCAATTCATTTATCTAAAAGAGGAGAATGAATTTGTGGTGCCCAATCATTAAAAGAAAGGAGATTATTATGTGAATCCGTGTTCATCCTAATAAAAAGGTGAACTTCAATTCTAAAAATGGTAGAAAGAAAAGTTTTTCTTAAGACACAAAAGCATCAATATCATTTATCCCAATGAGAAGAATGTGTTTATGGTGCCCAATTATGAAAAGAAAGAAGATATTATGTGAATCCATGTTTATCCAAATCGACGAACGAACATTAATTCCAAAAAAGGTAAAGAAAGAAGTTTTTTTTTATGAAACCAAAGCTTCAATATCATTTATCCCAATGGGGGGAATGAATTTATGGTGCCTAATCATTAAAAGAAAGGAGATTATTCTGTGAATCCGTGTTTATCTCAATTGAAGGATGAACATTAATTCTAAAAGTGGTAGAAAGAGAGGTTTTTTTTTTATGAAACTAAACCATTTATTCGTTTACCCCAATGAGGAGAATATGTTTATGGTGCCCAATCATGAAAAGAAAGAGATTATTATGTGAATCTATGTTTGTCCAAATCAATGGACAAACATTAATTTTAAAAATGGTAGAAAAAGAAGTTTTCCTTATGAAAATAAAGCATTAATATCATTTGTCCCAACGAGGAGAATGTGTTTTTAGGCCCAATTAGGAGAAGAAAGGAAATTGTTATGTGAATCCTTGTTTGTCCAAATCGATGGATGAACATTAACTCTCAAAATAGTGGAAAGAGAAGTTTTTCATATGAAACCAAAGCATCAATATCTTTTACCCAGTAAGGAGAATGTTTTTATGGTGCCCAATCATGAAAAGGAAAGAGGTTATTATGTGAATTCAGGTTTGTTAAATGAACTTTGATTCTAAAAAATGGTTGGAAGAAAGCTTTTCTTATGAATCCAAGGCATCAATGTCATTTATCCCAATAAAGATAATGTGTTTTTGGTTCCTAATCATGAAAACAAAGGAGATTATTATGTAAATCCGTGTTTATCCCAATTGATAGATGAACTTTGCTTGTAAAAAATGGTGGGAAGTGAAGTTTTTCATAGGAAACCAAAGCATCAATTTATTTATCCCAATGAAGAGAATAAATTTGTGGTGCCCAATCATTAAAAGAAAGGAGATTATTATATAATCTGTGTTTATCCCAATTGAAAGATGAACTTTAATTCAAAAAATGGTAGAAAGAGAAGTTTTTCCTATGAAATGAAACCATCAATATCAGTTATCCTAATGAGGAGAATGTGTTTACAATGCCAATCATGAGAGGAAAGGAGATTATTATGTGAATCCATTTTCATCCAAATCGACGGATGAATATTAATTCTAAAAATGGTAGAAAGAGAAGTTTTTCTTGTGAAACCAAAGCATCTATATGATTTATCCCAATAAGTAGAATATGTTTATGGTGCCCAATCATGAAAAGAAATGAGGTTATTACGTGGATCCATATTTATCTCAATTGACAAACCAACTTTGATTTTAAAAAATGGTGGGAAATAAAGTTTTTCTTATGAAACCAAAGCATCAATTCATTTATCCTAATGAGGAGAATGAATTTATAGTGTCCAATCATTAAAAGAAAGAAGATTATGAGGTGAATCTGTGTTCATCCCAATTGAAAAATAAACTTCAATTCTAGAAATGGTAGAAAGAGAAGTTTTTTTTATGAAACAAAAGCATCAATATCATTTATCCTAATGAGAAGAATGTATTTATGGTGCCTAATCATGAAAAGAAAGGTTATTATTATGTAAATATGTGTTTCTCCAAATTGGCAAATGAACATTTGTTTTAAAAATGATAGCGAGAGAAGTTTTTCTTATAAAACCAAAGCAAATATATCATTTATCCCAATGAGGAAAATATGTTTATGGTACCTAATCATGAAAGAAGGAGATTATTAGTGAATCCATATTTATCTCAACTGAGACATGAATTTTAATTCTAAAAAATGGTTGAAAGTTTTTTTATGAAACCGAAGCCATAGTTCATTCATCCCAATGAGGAGAATGAATTTATGGTCCTCAATCATTAAAAGAAAGGAGATTATTATGTGAATCCATGTTTATGCCAATTGAAATATGAACATTAATTCTAAAAGTGGTTGAAAAATAAACTTTTCTTATGAAACTAAAGCATCAATATCATTTATCTCAATAAAGAGAATGTGTTTATAGTGCCCAATCATGAAAAAAATGAGATTATTCCTTGAAACCATATTTATCCCAATTAATGAATGAACTTTGATTCTAAAAAATGGTGGCAAGTGAAGCTTTTCTTATGTAACCCTTAATTCATTTATCCCATGAGGAGAATGAAATTATGGTGCCCAATCATTAAAAGAAAAAAGATTATTATGTGAATCCATGTTCATCCTAATTGAAAGATGAACTTTAAGTCCAAAAATGGTAGAAAGAGAAGTTTTTCTTATGAAAGCAATGCATCAATATCATTTGTCCCAACGAGAAGAATGTGTTTTTTATGCCCAATCATGAAAAGAAAGTGGATTCTTATATGAATCCTTATTTGCCCAAACTAATGGAGAAAATTAATTTTAAAAATAATGGAAAGAGAAGTTTTTCATATGAAACCAAAGCATCAATATCATTTACCACAATAAGGAGAATGTTTTTATGGTGCCTAATCATGAAAAGAAAGAAGACTATTATGTTAATTCATGTTTGTCAGACGAGCTTTGATTCTAAAAAACGGTTGGAAGAAAAGCTTTTCTTATGAAATCAAAGCATAAATGTCATTTATCCCAATAAGGATAATGAGTTTTTGGTTCCTAATAATGAAAACAATGGAGTTTATTATGTGAATCCATATTTATCCCAATTGATAAATGAACTTTGATTGTAAAAAATGGTGGGAAGTGAAGTTTTTCATAGGAAATCAAAGCATTAATTCATTTATGCCAACAAGGAGAATGAATTTGTGGTGCCCAATCATTAAAAGAAAGGATATTATTATGTAATCCATGTTTATCCTAATTGAAAGATAAACTTTAATTCTAAAAAAATGTAGAAAGAAAAGTTTTTCTTATGAAATAAAACCATCAATATCATTGATCTTAATGAGGAGAAAGTGTTTATAGTGCCCAATCATGAAAAGAAAGGAGATTATTATGTGAATCCATTTTCATCAAAATCGACGGATGAACTATTATTCTAAAAATGATAGAAAAAGAACTTTTTCTTTTGAAACCAAAGCATCGATATGATTTATCCTAATAAGGAGAATGCGTTTATGGTGCCCAATCATAAAAAGAAAGGAGATTATTACGTGAATCCATGTTTATCCCAATTGATAGATGAACTTTGATTGTAAAAAATGGTGGGTAGTGAAATTTTTCATAGGAAATAAAAGCATCAATTCATTTATCCCAATAAGGAGAATGAATTTGCAATGCCCAATCATTAAAAGAAAAGAGATTATTATTCTATGTTTATCCCAATTGAAAGATGAACTTTAATTCTAAAAAATGTAGAAAAAGAAGTTTTTCTTATGAAACGAAATGATGAATATCTTTTATCCTAATAAGAAGAATATGTTTATGGTACCCAATCATGAAAAGAAAGGAGATTATTATGTGAATCCATTTTCATTCAAATCGACAGATGAACATTAATTCTAAAAATGATAGAAAAAGAAGTTTTTGTTTTGAAACCAAAGCATCTATATGATTTATCCCAATGATGAGAATGTGTTTATGGTGCCCAATCATGAAAAGAAAGGAGATTACTATGTGAATCCATATTTATCCCAATTGGTAAACAAACTTTGATTCTAAAAAATGGTGGTAAATGAAGTTTTTGTTATGAAACCAAAGCCTCAATTCATTTATTCTAATGAGAAGAATAAGTTTGTGGTGCCCAATCATTAATATAAGGGAGATTATTATGTGAATCCGTGTTCATCATAATTGAAAAATGAACTTTAATTCTAAAAATGGTCAAAAGAAAAGTTGTTCTTATGAAACCAAAGCTTCGTTATCATTTACCTCAATAAGGAGAATGGGTTTATGGTGCCCAATCATGAAAAGAAATGAGATTATTATGTGAATCGATGTTTGTCCTAATTGACAGATGAACTTTGATTCTAAAAATTGATGGGAAGTGAAGTTTCTCTTATTAAACCAAAGCATCAATGTCATTTATCACAATGAGGAGGATATGTTTATGGTGCCTAATCATGAAAATAGTAGATATTATTCCATGAAACCATGTTTACACCAATTGACAGATGAACTTTGATTCTAAAAAATGGTGGGAAGTGAAGTTTTTCTTATGAAACCCTTAAATCATTTATCCTAGTAAGGAGAATGAAATTATGGTGCCCAATCATTAATAGAAAGAAGATTATTATGTGAGTCCGTGTTCATCCTAATTGAATGATGAACTATAAATCTAAAAATGGTGGAAAGAGAAGTTTTCCTTCTAAAAGCAATGCATCAATATTATTTACCCCAACGAGGAGAATATGTTTTTGGTGCCCAAGCATGAGAAGAAAGTTGATTATTATGTGAATCCCCATCTGTCCAAATTGTCTGACGAACATTAATTTTAGGAATAGTGGAAGAGAAGTTTTTATATGAAACAAAAGTATCAATATCATTTACCCCAATAAGGAGAATGTTTTTATTGTGCCCAACCATAAAAAGAAAAGAGATTATTATGTTAATTTGCATTTGTCAGACGACCTCTGATTCTCAAAACTAGTTGGAAGAAAAGCTTTTCTTATGAAATCACAGCATCAATGTCATTTATCCCAATAAGGATAATGAGTTTTTGGTTCCTAATCATGAAAACAATGGAGATTATTATGTAAATCCATGTTTATCCCAATTGATAGGTGAACTTTGATTTTAAAAAATGGTGGGAAATGAAGTTTTTCATAGGAAATCAAAGCATCAATTCATTTATCCCAATGAAGAGAATGAATTTGCAGTGCCCAATCATTAAAAGAAAGGAGATTATTATGTAATCCGTGTTTATCCGAATTGAAATATGAATATTAATTCTAAAAATGGTAGAAAGAAAAGTTTTTCTTATGAAAGCAAAGTATCTATATCATTTATCCTAATGAGGAGAATATGTTTATGGTGCCCAATCATGAAAAAAAGTAGATTATTAGTGAATCCATGTTTATCACAATTGAGACACGAACTTTAATTCTAAAAATTGGTGGGAACTGAAGTTTTTATTATTAAGCCAAAGCCTGAATTCATTTATCCCAATAAGGAAAATGAATTTATGGTGCCCAATCATTAAAAGAGATTATTATGTGAATCCATGTTTATGCCAATTGAAAGATGAACATTAATTCTAAAAGTGGTAGAAAGAGAAGTTTTTTTATGAACCCAAAGTTCATTATCATTTATCTTAATAAGGAGAATGTGTTTGTGGTGCCCAATCATGAAAAGAAAGGAGATTATTATATGAATCCATGTTTATCCCAATTGACAAATGAACTTTGATTTTAAAAAAATGGTGGGAAGTAAAGTTTTTCTTATAAAATCAAAGCCTCAATTCGTTTATCTTAGTGAGGAGAATGAATTTATGGTGCCCAATCATTAAAAGAAAGGAGATTATTTTGTGAATCCGTGTTTATACCAATTGAAGGATGAACATTAATTCTAAAAATGGTAGAAAGAAAAGTTTTTCTTATGAAACGAAAGTATAAATATCATTTATCCCAATGAGAAGGATATGTTTACGGTGCCCCATCATCGAAGAAATAGAGATTATTACATGAATCTATATTTATCCTAATTGATATATGAACTTTGATTCTAAAAAGTGGTAGAAAGTGAAGTTTTTCTTATAAAACCCATGCCTCAATTCATTTATCCCTGTAAGTAGAAGAAATTTGTGGCACCCAATCATTAGAAAAGTGAGATTATTATGTGAATCTATGTTTATCCCTATTAAAAGATAAACTTAATTCTAAAAATAGTTGAAAGAGAAGTTTTTCTTATAAAACTAAAGCATCAATATCATTATCCCAACGAGGAGAATGTGTTTATAATGCCCAATCATGAAAAAAAAGAGATTATTATGTAAATCCGTCTTTGCCCAAATCGATGGAGAAACATTAATTCTAAAATGGTAAAAAGAGAAATTTTTTCTTATGAAACCAAAGCTTCATTATCATTTATCTCAATATGGAGAATGTATTTATGGTATCCAATCATGAAAAGAAAAGAGATTATTATGTGAATCCATGTTTATGCCAATTGATAGACGAATTTTGAATCTAAAAATGGTTGAAAGTGAAGTTTTTCTTATGAAACCAAAGCATCAATATCATTTATCACAACGAGCAGAATGTGTTTATAGTGCCCAATCATGAAAAGAAAGAGATTTATTATGTGAATTCATGTTTATCCGAATTAACAGCTGAACTTTAATTCTAAAAAATGGCGGGAATTAAAGTTTTTCTTATGAAACTGAAGCCTCAATTCATTTATCCCTACAAGGAAATGAATTTGTAGTGCCCAATCATTAAAAAAAAGAGATTATTATGTGAATCCGTGTTTATCCTAATTGAAAGACGAACTTTAACACTAAAAATGATAGAAGGAGAAGTTTTTCTGATGAAATCAAAGTATCAATATCATTTATCCCAATGAGGAGAATGTGTTTGTGGTGCCCAACCACGGAAAGAAAGGAGATTATTACCTGAATCTATATTTTTCCCAATTGACAGACGAACATTGATTCTAAAAAATTGTGGGAAGTAAAGTTCTTCTTATGAAACCAAAGTCTTAATTCATTTATCCCAGTAAGGGGAATGAATTTGTGGTGGAATGAATTTGTGGTGCCCAATCATTAAAAGAAAAGGGATTATTATTTGAATCTATGTTCCCCAATTGAAAGATGAACTTTAATTCTAAAAATGATAGAAGAAGAAGTTTTTCTTATGAAAGAAAAGCACTAATATTATTTATCCCGATAATGAGAATATGTTTATGGTGCCTAATCATGAAAATAAAGGAGATTATTATGTGAATATATGTTTGTCCAAATCGATAGACAAACATTAATTCTAAAAATGATAGAAAGAAAAGTTTTTCTTATCAAACCACAACTTCAATATCATTTATCCCTATGCGGAGAATGAATTTATGGTGCCTAATCATTAAAAGAAAGGAGATTATTATGTGAATCCATGTTTATCCTAATTGAAGGATGAACATTAATTCTAAAAATGGTAGAAAGAGAAGTTTTTCTTACGAAACCAAAGTATCTATATCATTTATCCCAATGAGGAGAATATATTGATGGTGCCCAATCATGAAAAGAATAAGATTATTAGTGAATTCATGTTTATCCTAATTGAGCATGAACTTTGATTCTAAAAAATGGTGGGAAGTGAAGTTTTCCTTATGAAACCAAAGCATCAATTTATTTATCTTAATTAGGAGAATGAATTTATGGTGCCTAATCATTAAAAAAAAAGGAGATTATTATGTGAATCCATGTTTATGCCAATTGAAAGATGAACATTAATTCTAAAAGTGGTAGAAAGAGAAGTTTTTCTTATGAAACCAAAGCTTCATTATCATTTATCTCAATAAGGAAAATATGTTTATGGTGCCCAATCATGAAAAGAAAGGAGATTATTACGTGAATCCATGTTTATCTCCATTGGTAGACAAATTTTGCTTCTAAAAAATGATAGGATGTAAAGTTTTTCTTATGAAACCAAAGCATCAATATCATTTATCCTAATGAAGAGAATATGTTTATGGTGCCAAATCATGAAAAAGAAGGAGATTATTCCATGAAACCTTATTTATCGCAATTGACAGAAGAACTTTGATTCTAAAAAATGGTGTGAAGTGACATTTTTCTTATTAATTCGAAGCCTTAATTCATTTATTCTAGTGAGGAGAATGAATTTATGGTGCCCAATCATTAAAAGAAAGGAGATTATTATGTGAATCCGTGTTTATCCCAATTAAAGGATGAACATTAATTCTAAAAATGTTGGAAAGAGATGTTCTTCTCATAAAACCAAAGTATAAATATCATTTATGCCAATTAGGAGAAAGTGTTTGTGGTGCCCCATCATGGAAGGAAATGAGATTATTACGTGAATCCATGTTTATCCCAATTGACGAACTAACTTTGATTCTAAAAGATGGTGGGAAGTGAAGTTTTTCTTATGAAACCAAAGCCTCAATTCATTTATCCCAGTGAGTAGAACAAATTTATGGTTACCAATCATTAAAAAATAGAGATTATTATGTGAATCCGCATTTGTGGTGCCCAATTGAAAGATGTACTTAAATTCTAAAAATAGTAAAAAGAGAAGATTTTCTTATGAAACCAAAGCATCAATATCTTTTATCCCAATGAGAAGAATGTGTTTATGGTGCCCAATGATGAAATGAAAGGAGATTATTATATAAATCCGTGTTTGTCTAAATCGACGGAGAAACATTAATTATAAAAATGATAGAAAGAGAAGTTTTTTCGTATGAAACCAAAGCATCTATATCATTTATCTAGATAAGGAGAATGGGCTTATGCTTCCTAACCATGGAAAGAAAAAGAGATTATTACATGAATTTGTGTTTATACTAATTGACAAATGTACTTTGATTCTAAAAGTGGTCGGAAGTGAAGTTTTTCTTATGAAAGCAAAGAATAATTTCATTTATCCCTACGAGGAGGATGTGTTTATGGTGCCCAATCATTAAAAGAAAAGAGATTATTATGTGAATCCGCGTTTATCCCAATTGAAATATGAACTTTGATACTAAAAATGGTAGAAAGAAAAGTTTTCTTATGAAACCAAAGTATCAATATCATTTATCCGAATGAGGAGAATCTATTTATGGTGGCCAATCATGAGAAAAATGAGATACTAGTGAATCCATGTTTATCCCAATTGACAAACAAATTTTGATTTTAAAAAATGGTGGGAAATGAAGTTTTCTTATGAAACCAAAGCCTCAATTCATTTAACCTAATAAGGAGAATGATTTTCTCATGCCCAATCATTATAAGAAAAGAGATTACTACGTAAATCCATGTTTATCAAAGAGAAGTTTTTCATATGAAAGCAAAGCTTCAATATCATTTATCCCAATAAGGAGAATGTGTTTATGGTGCCCAATCATGAAAACAAAAGAGATTATTACATGAATCCATGTTTATCCCAATTGACAGATGAACTTTGATTCTAAAAAATAGTGGGAAATGAAGTTTTTCTTTTCAAACCAAAGCATCAATATTATTTATCCTAATAAGGAGAATGTGCTAATGGTGCCCAATCATGAAAGAAAAGGAGATTATTTTGTGAATCCATGTTTAGCCCAATTGACGAATGAACTTTGATTCTAAAAAATAGTGGGAATTAAAGTTTTTCTTATGAAACCAAAGCCTCAATTCATTTATCCTTATGAAGAGAATGAATTTGTGATGCCTAATCATTAAAAGAAAGGAGACTGTTATGTGAATCCGTGTTCATCCCAATTGAAAGATGAACTTTAAATCTAAAAATGGTAGGAAAAGAAGTTTTTATTATGAAAGCAAAGCATTAATATCATTTATCCCAATGAGGAAAACGTGTTTTTGGTGCCAAATCATGAAAAGAAAGGAGATTATTATGTGAATCCTTGTTTGTCCAAATCGATGGATGAACATTAATGTTTAAAAGGGCAGAAAGAGAAGTTTTTCATATGAAACCAAAGCATCAATGTCGTTTACCCCAATAAGGAGAATATTTTTATGGTGTCCAATCGTGAAAAGAAATGAGATTATTTTGTGAATCTGTATTTGTCAGACGAGCTTTGATTTTAAAAAATGCTTGGAATAAAAGCTTTTCTTATGAAACCAAAGCATCAATGTCATTTATCCCAATAAGAATAATGAGTTTTTAGTTCCTAAACATGAAAACAAAGGAGACAATTATATGAATCCTTGTTTATCAAAATTGATAAATGAACTTTATTATAAAAAATTATGGGAAGGGAAGTTTTTCATCGGAAACCAAAGCATCAATTCATTTATCCCAATGAGGATAATGAATTTGTGGTGCTTAATCAGTAAAAGAGAGGCGATTATTATGTAATCCATGTTTATCACAATTGAAAGATAAACTTTAATTCTAAAAATGGTAGAAGAAGAAGATTTTCGTATGAAACCAAAGCATAAATATCATTTATCCCAATAAGAAGAATGTGTTTATGGTGCCCAATCATGAAAAAAAAGATATGAATCCATTTTCGTCCAAATCAATAGATGATCATTAATTCTAAAAATGGTAGAGAGAGAAATTTTTCTTGTGAAACCAAAGCATCTATATGATTTATCCAAACGAGGAAAATGTGTTTGTGGTGCCCAGTCATGAAAAAAAAGAGGTTATTGCATGAATCCATGTTTACCACAATTGACAAACCAACTTTGACTCTAAAAAATGGTGGGAAGTAAAGTTTTTCTTAAAAAACCAAAGCCTCAATTCATTTATCCCAATAAGGAGAATAAATTTATGGTGCCTAATCATTAAAGGAAATGAGTTTATTATATGAATACGTGCTCATCCCAATTCACAAAAGAACTTTAATTCTAAAATGGTAGAAAGAGAAGTTTTTCTTATGAAACCAAAGCATCAATATCATTTATCCCAATGAGGACAAGGCGTTTATGGTGCCCAATCATAAAAAAAAAAGAGATTATTATGTGAATTTGTGTTCGTTGAAATCGATGGATGAATATTAATTCTAAAAATGGTAGAAATAGAATATTTTTTTATGAAATCAAGGCTTCAATATCATTTATCCCAATGAGGAGAATTAATTTATGGTGCCTAATCATTAAAAGAAAGGAGATTATTATGTGAATCTATGTTTATCCCAATTGAAGGATGAACATTAATTCTAAAAATAGTGAAAAGAAAAGTTTTTCTTATGAAACCAAAGCATCAATATTATTTATTCCAATGAAGAGAATGTGTTTATGGTGCCCAATCATGGAAGGAAAGGAGATTATTACATGAATCCATGTTTATGCCTATTGATATATGAACTTTGATTCTAAAAAATGGTGGGAAGTGAAGTTTTTCTTATGAAACCAAAGCTTATTTCATTTATCGTAGTGAGCAGAACAAATTTATAGTGCCAAATCATTAAAAAAGGGAGTTTATTATGGGAATCTATGCTTATCCTAATCGAAACATGAACTTTAATTCTAAAAATGGTAGAAAGAGAAGTTTTTCCTATGATACCAAAGCATGAATGTCATTTATCCCAATAAGGAGAATGTGTTTATGGTGCCTAATCATGAAAAGAAAGGAGATTATTATGTAAATTTGTGTTTGTCCAAATTGATTGATAAACATTAATTCTAAAAATTGTAGAAAGAGAAGTTTTTCTTATGAAACCAAAGCATCTATGTTATTTATCCCAATAAGGAGAATGGGCTTATACTTCCTAACTATGAAAAGTAAATAGATTATAGCATGAATTTGTGTTTATCCCAATTGATAGATGAACTTCGATTCTAAAAAACGGTGGGAAGTGAGGTTTCTCTTATGAAACCAAAGCCTCAATTCATTTATCCCAATGACAAGAATCAATTTGTGCCACCCAATTGTTAGATCTTCTAGTGGTGAATGAAATCAAAAGGAAGGTTAATTGATTTCTCAAAATTTTAGTAAATTAAAACTTCGATAAATAAAACTAAGAAATCTAAACAATAAACTTTGGAGTGCAAGTTAGTGAATAGAAATAAATAATTAAAGGCAAAGGAAAGAGAAGCAAACTCAAAGATTTAGAGAGGTTCGGCCTTAATTGCCTACATCCTCTACTTCGGCCTCACTTGCCTCAGATTTCCACTATTCATTAACTTGAATTGTGTGCCTTTCAAGGACAAGGTATAACCTTTACGCTCTCTATCTTTAAAGGGTAAGATAGAAACCTCTACCCCTTATCTTTTGTGGCTAAGATAGAACCCTCTCTCACTACTTTTGAAGGCTAAGTAGAAACCTTCTCTACTTTTGAATAGCTAAATAGGAACTTACCTTTTTGTAAGGATTTAAGTGTAAACTCTAAAGGTTAGGTGTTTAGAAGAATTTTGGCTCAAGGAAAATATGTATCTAAAGATACAAAATGAAGAATACAAAAATAAGAAGAATTAATCCTATACATAGATGAACTACTTAGTGAAAATGATAGGAAAGATGAAAGATTTGACTTTAAGCACAATTCTCTTGGTTCTTTTTCTTATTGGTGTTGGAGTGGCTTATTTATACCCTTGATCATGTTTTTAGCCGTTGGGAACATTTGGTGAAGGAATACAGCCATTGGAGCCTTCAAAATATCATTTTCTATTATTACTCGTGCCTCTACATCGATACAATTAAGTAGGTATTGATACATTGTGTTTCACAGTCTAAAATATGACTGTTCAACAATCCTATATCGATGCAGAAAGATCTATCTCAATACATGAACAATCCTATATTGATACAGAATGCTCTGTCTTGATAGATAAATAGTGATTTTTGCATTTTAAGGTTATTTAGCTATTGCCAAGTATTGTATCAATACATACACATAGTGTATCAATATTCTCACATGAAAATCAATTTTAAAAGTTTTTTCATGACTTTAAAACATTTAAAACTTATCTTAAAAATGTTTTATACAAAAATATGTATTAAGAACACATTTTGAATGCTTGAAAGAGTTAAAATACTTTTTAATATTTTTCAAAGAGTTTACAAAATATTGCATGGAAAAATACTAATCTTAAAAATATTTAAACAAAAGCTAATTAAGCTTAAGTTTTAGTTATATCAAAACTAAGATTAATTCAAAGCTAATATAGCTAACACCAATCAGTAAAAGAAAAGAGATTATTATGTGAATCCGTATTTATCTCAATTAAAAGATGAACATTAATTCTAAAAATGGTAGAAAGAAAAGTTTTTCTTATGAAACCAAATCTTCAATATCATTGATCTCAATAAGGAGCATTTGATTATGGTGCCCAATCATGAAAAGAAAGTAGATTATTATGTGAATCCATGTTTATCCCAATTGATAGATGAACTTTGACTTTAAAAATTGGTGGGAAGTGAAGTTTTCCTATTGAAACCAAAGCATCAATATCATTTATCCTAATAAGGAGAAAATGTTCATGGTGCCCAATCATAAAAAGGAAGGAGATTCCCAATCATAAAAAGAAAGGAGATTATTCCATGAATCAATGTTTATCGTAATTAACGAATGAACTTTAATTCTAAAAAATGGTGGGAAGTAAAGTTTTTGACATGAAACCAAAGCCTCAATTCATTTATCCTAGTGAGAAAAATGAATTTGTGGTGCCCAATCATTAAAAGGAAGGGGATCATTATATGAATCCATGTTCATCTTAATTAAAAAATGACTTTTAAATCTAAAAATGGTAGAAAGTCTTATGAAAGCAAAGCATCAATATCATTTATCCCAATAAGGAGAATGTGTTTTTGGTGCCCAATCATGAGAAGAAAGAAGATTATTATGTGAATTCCTGTTTGTCCAAATCGATGGATGAATATTAATTCTAAAAATAGTGGAAAGAGAAGTTTTTCATATAAAACCAAAGCATCAATATCATTTACTCCAATAAGGAGAATATTTTTATGGTGCCCAATCATGAAAAGAAAGGAGATCATTGTGTAAATTCATGTTTGTCAAATGAACTTTGATTCTAAAAAATGGTTGGAAGAAAAGCTTTTCTTACAAATGCAAAGCATCAATGTCATTTATCCCAATAAAGATAATGTGTTTTTGGTTCCTAATCATGAAAACAAAAGAGATTATTATATGAATCCGTGTTTATCCCAATTGATAGATGAACTTCAATTGCAAAAAATGGTTGGAAGTGAAGTTTTTCATAGGAAACCAAAGCATTAATTCATTTATCCTAATAAGGAGAATGAATTTATGGTGCCTAATCATTAAAAGAAATGAGATTATTATGTAATTCGTGTTTCTCCCAATTAAAATATGAACTTTAATTCTAAAAATGGTGGAAAGAGAAGTTTTTCTTTTGAAACCAAACCATCATTATCGTTTATTCCAATAAGAAGAATGTGTTTTTGGTGCTCAATCATGAAAACAAAGGAGATTATTATGTGAATCCATTTTCATCCAAATCAGCAGATGAACATTAATTCTAAAAATGGTAGAAAAAGGTGTTTTTCTTATGAAACCAAAGCATCTATATGCTTTATCCTAATAAAGAGAATGTGTTGATGGTGCCCAATTATGAAAAGAAATGAGATTGCTATGTGAATCCATATTTTTCCTAATTGACAAATGAACTTTGATTCTAAAAAATGGTAAGAAGCAAAGTTTTTCTTATGAATCCAAAGCCTTCATTCATTTATCCCAATGAGGAAAATGTGTTTACGGTGCCCAATCATGAAAGAATGGAGATTATTTCGTGAAACAATGTTTATCCTAATTAACGGATGAACTTTGATTCTAAAAAATGGTAGGAAGTGAAGTTTTTCTTATGAAACCAAAACCTCAGTTCATTTATCCCAATGAGGAGAATTAAAGAGATTATTCTGTGAATCCTTGTTTATCCTAATTGAAAGACAAACATTAATTCTAAAACTGATAGAAAGAGAAGTTTTTCATATGAAAGAAAAGCATCAATATCATTTATCCTAATGAGGAGAATGTGTTTTTTGTGCCCAATCATGAAAAGAAAGGAGATTGTTATGTGAATCCTTATTTGTCCAAATCGACAGACAAACATTAACTCTAAAAATGGTAGAAAGAGAAGTTTTTCATATGAAACCAAAGCATCAATATCATTTACCCAATAAGGAGAATGTTTTTATGGTGCCCAATCATTAAAAGAAAAAAGATTATTATGTGAATACGTGTTTGTTAGACTAACTTTAATTCTAAAAAGTGGTTAGAAGAAAAGCTTTGCTTATGATACCAAAGCATCAATGTCATTTATGCCAACAAGGATAATATGTTTTTAGCTCCTAATCATGAGAATAAAGGAGATTATTACATGAAACCATGTTTATCCAAATTGATTGATGAACTTTGATTGTAAAAAATGTTGGGAAGTGAAGTTTTCATAGGAAACCAAAGTATTAATTCATTTATACTAGTAAAGAGAATGAATGAATTTGTGGTGCTCAATCATTAAAAGAAAATAGATTATTATGTAATCTGTGTTTATCCCAATTGAAAGATAAATTTTAATTCTAAAAATGGCAGAAAGAGAAGTTGTTGTCATGAAACCAAACCATCAATATCATATATCCCAAAGAGGAAAATATGTTTATGGTGTCCAATCATTTAAAAAAAGGAGATTATTGTGTGAATTTGTTTTTTTCCAAATTGACAGATGAACATTAATTCTAAAAATGATAAAAAGAGAAGTTTTTCTTATGAAACCAAAGCTTCTATATGATTTATCCTAATGAAAAGAATGGTGCCCAATCATGGAAAGAGGGGGGATTATTATGTGAATCCATATTTATACCAATGGACAAACGAACTTTGATTCTAAAAAATAGTGGAAAGTGAAGTTTTTCTTATGAAACCAAAGCTTCAATTCATTTATCCCAACAAGGAGAATGAATTTGTGGTGCCTAATCATTAAAAGAAAGGAGATTATTACATGAATCCATTTTCATCCCAATTGAAAGATGAACTTCAATTCCAAAAATGGTAGAAAGAAAAGTTTTTCTTATCAAACAAAAGCTTCAATATCATTTATCCCAATGAGAAGAATATGTTTATGGTGCCAAATCATGAAAAGAAAGGAGATTATTATGTGAATCCATATTTATCCCAATTGGAAGACAAACATTGATTCTAAAAAATGGTGGGAAGTGAAGTTTTTCTTATGAAACCAATGCATCAATTGAGGTGCCTAATAATTAAAAAAAGGGGATTATTATGTGAATCCGTATTTATCCCAATTAAGATATGAATTTTAATTCTAAAAATGGTAGAAAGAAAAGTTTTTCTTATGAAACTAAAGCATCAATATCTTTTATCCCAATAAGGAGAATTTCTTATTGTGCCTAATCATGAATAGAAGGGAGATTATTATGTAAATTTGTGTTTGTCCAAATCAACAGATGAATTCTAAAAAGGGTATAAAGAAATGTTTTTCTTATGAAAGCAAAGTATCTATATCATTTATCTAGATGAGTATAATGGGCTTATGCTTCCTAACCATGAAAGGAAAATAGATTATTATGTGAATCCACGTTTATCCCAAATGACAAATGAACTTTGATTCTAAAAAATGGTTGGAAGTGAAGTTTTTCTTATGAAACCAAGGCATTAATTCATTTGTCCCAATGAGGAGAATGTGTTTATAGTGCCCAATCATGAAAAAGAAGGAGATTATTACGTGAATCTATATTTATCCTAATTGACAAATGTACATTGATTCTAAAAAATGGTAGGAAGTGAAGTTTTTCTTAAAAAACCCAAGGCTCAATTCATTTATCCCAATGAAGAGAATGAATTTGTGGTGCCCAATCATTAAAAGAAAAGAGATTATTATATGAATCCGTGTTTATCATAATTGAAAGATGAACTTTAATACTAAAAATGGTAGAATGAGAAGTTTTTCTTATAAAACCAAAGTATAAATATCATTTATCCTAATGAGGAGAATGTGTTTATGGTGCCCAATCATGGAAAAAAAAGGAGATTATTACCTAAATCATGTTTTTTTCCAATTGTTAGATGAACTTTGATTCTACTAAAGGGTAGGAAGTGAAGCTTTTCTTCTGAAACCAATGCCTCAATTCATTTATCCCAGTGAGGAGAATGAATTTGAGGTGCCCAATTATTAAAAGAAAGGAAATTATTATGTGAATCCGTGTTTATCCCAATTGAAATATGAACTTTAATTCTAAAAATGGTAGAAGGAAAAGCTTTTCTTATGAAATAAAGCATCAATATCAGTTACCCTAATGAAGAGAATGTGTTTATGGTGCCCAACCATGAAAAGAAAATAGATTATTACGTGAATCTATGTTTATCCTAATTGACGACAAACATTGATTCTGAAAAATGGTCGAAAGTTAAGTTTTTCTTATGAAACCAATGAATCAATTCATTTATCCCAATTAGGAGAATGTGTTTATGGTACCTAATCATGAAAAGAAGAAGATTATTACTTGAATCCATGTTTAACCCAATTAACAGATGAACTTTGATAATAAAAAATGGTGAGAAGTAAAGTTTTTCTCATGAAACCAAAGCCTCAATTCATTTATCCCAATAAGGAAAATGAATTTATGATGCCCAATTATTAAAATAAAAAAGATTATTATGTGAATCTATGTTTATCCTAATTGAAAGACCAACATTAATTCTAAAAATGGTAAAAAAAGAATTTTTTGTGAAACTAAAGCATTAATATCATTTATCCCAATGAAGAGAATATGTTTTTAGTTCCGTATCATGGAAAGAAAAGAGATTATTACGTGAATAAATGTTTATCCTAATTGATAGACTAACTTTGTTTCTAAAAAATGGTGGGAAGTGAAGTTTTTCTTGTGAAACCAAAACATCAATTCATTCACCTCAATAGGGATAATGAATTTATGGTGCCCAATCATTAAAAGAAAGGAGATTATTATATGAATCTAGGTTTATTCCAATTGAAAGATGAACTTTAATTCTAAAAATTATAGAAAGAGAAGTTTTTCTTATGAAACCAAAGCATCAATATCATTTATCCCAATAATGAGATTGTGTTTATAGTGCCCAATCATGAAAAGAAAAGAGATTATTATGTGAATCCATGTTTGTCTAAATCGACGGACGAACATTAATTCTAAAAATGGTAGAAAGAGAAGTTTTTCTCATGAAATCAAAGCATCAATATCCTTTATCCTAATGTGGAGAATATGTTTACGATTCCTAACTATGAAAACAAAAGAGATTATTACATGAATCCATTTATCCTAATTGATTGACGAACTTTGGTTCTAGAAAATAGTGGGAAGTAAAGTTTTTCTTATGAAACTAAACTATCAATTCATTTATCCCAATGAGTAGAATGAATTTATGGTACCCAATCATTAGAAAAAGAGATTATTATGTGAATCTGTGTTTATCCCAATTGAGAAACAAACTTTAATTCTAAAATTGGTAGAAAGAGATGTTTATCTTATGAAACCAAAGCTTCAATATCATTTATCCTAATGAGAAGAATGTGTTTATGGTGCCCAATTATGAAAAGAAATGAGATTATTATGTGAATCCAAGTTTGTCCAAATCGATGGATGAACATTAATTCTAAAAATGGTAGAAAGAGAAGTTTTTCTTATGAAACCAAAGCATCAATATCATTTATCCCAATGAGGAGAATGTGTATATAGTTCCTGTAGACACTTTATCTTGGTCGGGCTAATTTGTAGCAATCTGGAGCATGGACATAAGAGAAAGCAATGATCGCCTATATTTTGAGGAGGTCAAAGAGGCCTAGGGATCATATCAAAGGTAAATGCAAAGATGTGGCATCAAATGACATAGTTTAAGGTGTCCGAGGGCAAAATATATGGAAAAATTCATAATTTTACTTGAATGTATCAATACATGGTTCTCATGTATCAACACAATGCTTCAACATTTTAAAAATTTGAAATGTCCCTATTTGCATCGATACAACATATAGATGTATCGATACATAAGCCTTTATATCGATACAGGACCTCATGTGTCGATATTAGGCTATACCAAGACCGAAACAAGCATTCTATAAAGAAATGTATCGATACATATCAACATGTATTGATATAGTGGTTCATAGTATTAATACAATGTTCACACAAGGTTTTTGGACCAAATGTATCGAGACATACAGGCCATTTTCACGATTCGGGCATTTTTGACTCATCCACTATTGATCCAAAACTCGATTTTAACTTATTTCTTTGCATCAGGAAAGATTAAAACGCATATCAAATTACAAATTTAGACTTTTGAATTAATCAAAACATTTTTTTAAGTCTAAATTAGATCAAAAGGGTCAATGTCATTAGATCACCCTACTCATCCCTAGTTGTTGGCCAATATCACCATCAGCCACCGTATTTGCTGGAAAAATCATTTCAACATTTAAACCGACCACCCTATACCCATCATATTGGCAACAAGTTGCTCCCTATAGCCACTTTATAGCCACCATGCTGACATCACTTTGTTTCCCTTGAGAAATGGCCAAAAACACCTCCAATTTGGCTCTAAAATGCTAGTATAAATGGACCACTTCTATCTTAGCAAAAAAAAGTTGGATTCCTGCTCATTTTTAGCTTCCAAAACACATTCCTACACCAAGAAAACCAAATCGCATAGCTCACCACTCACCACCCAAAAACAGCCATAAAACACTCACTTTCAACCACTACACATTCTGAAAATCACCCTCATCTATACCAGAACCAAAACCTTATTATTTTTCTCTTTTTATTGCTTATTAATAACAAGGAAAAGAGGGAAATTCAAGCCTTTTCTACTGCTCCAATTATTTGGCAAAAAAATGAAGTTTTATTGGTATAGCTTTCTCACCTTATCACTTTCATTTTTTGTTTTTCAGCATTTTCATCATTTTAGTGAGCTTTGCATGTTTCCATCACCCTTTTAGGATTATCATGCATTTTTGTGGCATTTGGTTGTGGTAGTTTAGGATGTGGATGCCCTAATGCCGCTTTGATGTGCCAAACCTCATTTCTTTCTCATTAGTTTAATATCTCTTGCTCATGCATTTTATACCATATCCATGCATCTTGTTATCCTTAATCCATGTATGAATCATTAGCCTAACACATTTCAAGCGCATTTATACATTAGCTTGCATGAATCATTGCCATTTTCAGCATCCATAACATTTTTTGTCATAATACAAAACACTTTCTTTGTTAAACCATTGGTAAAGTTAGCATCCACATTCATGTTATATGCCATCCCCTTGTATGTTTATTGTCTTCTCCTTGTCAAAATGCATGTTTGATGGCTGTCAAAAACTGATTTTCAAAAACTCCCCAAGCTAAGCATGTACACCTCAACCAATGAGGATTAGCATGGATTTATCATTTTCCTTAAAGCTAGCAAAATATCTTGGAGAAAATTAAGTTTTCTAGATCTAAAATCTTAGTTAAACAAGCTTAAATCTTCTGATTTTGAAACAAAAATGGTCTTACATTTATTCCCTAAATGTTAATGCTCTTTTTTAAGTTAAAACCCTGAGTGGTAGGATCAATAGGCTGTTTCATCATCTCAAACTACTCCAGGGCTGTGTAAATGAGTTCGTGACGCTTATGCCACTCTTTCCCTTTAGTCATGGATGTTTGAATGTCAATGACTCGAGTTTGGACTATAAACATAAAGAAAATAAGAAATATCCTCTGCTTTACTTTCTCCCTTGCTGGCAGCATAGGTGTTACAAATTGAAAATTCATTTTAAAATCCAAAACAATTTTCAGTGAATTTTATGATATTTGTCTCTAAAAGTGTGTCAAAATACCTTTAAAATAAGGCCCTATTCATCCTCGGATTAGTCCGAATGAGAGAGTTATGATTTTTCAATTCTAAATTGTCTAGAACCTTTGGAATCCAAACTCGTATTCTGGTTGGGTCGTTCAAGCCCATTAAATGATTTTTTCAATTTTTTCAAACATTTTTCCTAAAAGATTCATGAAATTCTCTTTTTAAAAGGTATCACTTGCAATTTTTCGATACCAAATGAGTCTAAGGTGATTTTTCAAATTTTGACACACCTTATCCCTCATATGCTCTGCTAGCAGCTCAATCAATCCGAACATGAAAATTATTTTCCTCAAAAGTGATTTTTTGGGATATTGAGAACATTTTTAGATTGACCCTCATCGAGTTACCTTTCTAACGGTGTCTCATCCACCTTCTAAAGCCTTCAAACCAATTTAAAATTAATTCAGGAAGCAGGATAGTGCAATGTTGTCCCCTATTTTCAATTATGGTCAAAATTGAGTTATCTTCCTGAATTTCATCTTGAGACATTCGAATGTGTCTGTATCACCCCAATCAAACTTGAGAACATGTTTTGATCTCCCACCAGCTCATATCATGGCACAAACACATTTTACATCTTTACCATCCTCATTCACAATAACTTATTTGCCCAAAAGTTGTCAAAATGCTCACACATTTCCTAAATCACAAAGTTTTGTCAACTTATATTTTTCTAACTCAACTTCATTAAAGAGTGTCGATATGTCACTTTCAGGGATACTCTAATCCTGACCTTCTGAGGGGATACTTCAATCCCATTTTTCAAAATTGTTAAGATTTAAAAATCCCCTTGTGTCAAAATTATTTATCATCCACGGAGATACTCCAACCTTACCTTTTCGAATGGATACTCCAACCCTGTCTTTCAATTACAATTAATATTTTTTTCTTTTCTCGGACTCCCATGAATATGTCAAGCAAACCTCGTTTAATCAAGAAACCCAGATGCATTTCAAAAATTATCAATTCAGTTATTCTTAAATAATCGATGCAGTTACAAGATAAATTCCAATAGTCCTCCCATTTTCTTTATCATTGCACTGAATGATCCATGTTATTTTACTTCATTTATTGCCTTACTAACATGATTTCTTTGTGATGATTATGGGCATTTATATTTTTAAAACATTTCAAATAAAATTAAAGGTAATGTTCTACACGGGTATCTCTCCAGTGTCCAAAGTGAAACATTCCATTTTCAAAGTAAAATCCAGAGGTTATTTTATTGAAAATCTCTATTTTCCCCATCTCGCCGGGGTGTGTATGAGATTAAATCTTTTTCATCAATACATGTATTTGTATTTCTATAAGATTAATCATTAAAAGAAGGTTATACCAAAATAGTGACAAGTTAAGATCGAAAGAATCAAAACTGAGATAAGACATAGCTAGTAAGGTATTGATTTCAGGTGTCGCAAAAAGATTTGTACCTCATCATGCGTAACCAACTCCCAAACCCAAACGATGAATCTTTGTATTACGTAGACCACGGGATCAATGTTTTGAGTTTCGTTACTCAAAACATAGGTTTTAATAGGCATCCACTCATACCTAGCCTGAAATGATCGGTGGCGACTCTAAGCATTGGCCATTTCGTAATGGTCATCTAAGACCAATAAGATAAGCGATTTGTCTTATGGTCCCCTTCACTGTACTCATCACATTGTGAAAGAAAAGTTTCAGTCAAGAAAACATTTCCAAGTCAGGAAAATATTTTAAGTTGTACACACTCGTAGATCCATAAGGATGCACCCCCGGGGTACATTGGGATAGCTTGATGACTCCACTAGGGATAATAGTTGAGAGTTAGGCTAATAACTAGCTGTGTCTTACTAGGTTCCTAGTTCTTTCGATCTTCGATCATTATTTAACCATGACCTTTTTTCGTTTTGTTAACTAATCTTTTATTTGACATAATTGTAAGGATTGTATCATTTTCAAATAATCATCAGTTTAGTAAAAATGGTAATACGAAAGTAAATAAAAAGGTTTGATCATTTCCCCATCACACAACACGTACTTGAATGTGCTTTAATGTCTTGCCAAACTCCATGGTGTGGTTATAACCCAATCATTAGGAGGAAGTGAGCTATCCCTCCACATAGGCATGGCAATAACTTCCCAGATGTAAATTACCTATGTCTCTCATGAGTAACCCTCCGCGTTTGAATAGGGAAATACATCCAATGGATCGAACCTATTTTGCAAAACTCATGATGGGTCTAGGATCGGAGTCTCTCGACTGTCCTTGTCGGATGGAGGAACAATTTGGATAACTATTTAGGTGTCAACTTAAACCTCATATAGTGAGTCCTATGAGCTAAACCATGTCAAACCATATCGAAATACTGCTAGAATAATCGAAGCATAGGGTTACTTAGGGAAACATTCCTAACCTTTGCTCTTAATTACCATAGTTATAAAGGTGACAATGAGTATACAATTGTCACCCACATCTATATTTTTATCATTTATCAAGACATGCTGTCATGCTTCCCGAATGACGACAAACCTTAAATAAGTAGCAGTGAACAAAAACCATTATTCACAATGTCTTATACGATAAGCTGTTATGCTGTCTAAGTCATAGCTTAATGCGCATCCTTACTAGTGGTGATAAACGAATATTACTACTAGTAGGTTATTTTTTCATCAAAATAAGATATTGCATCACCTCATGAAGGGCAGATTGCATCTTGGCATGTTGACATGCTACCCGTTTCTTGTCTCACCACCTTGTTGAGACATGTTATGAATATTTTTCTCTAATGTTCTCAAATTTTTTAATTTTTTACATTTGTCTCTTATACATTTCATTAACTCATTTCATTAACTCATTTCCCTTTGTTTGGGTTTTGTTGCATGCATCATCTCATCATAACTATCATGATTGTTATCATTTTGAAACAATTGTTCTAGTTCAGTGTTCAGCAAGGGACTTTTTTTATGGATCTATGAAAGATGTTATCGCTGAAGCTATTCCAAGATTTAATTGTCTCCAATGCATATGCATATTTACTTCCCCCTTTTTACACTTGCATCAATCATTCATTATCTTAACCCATCATTGCATCATAATCACTCATCAATAAATACATTTTCAATTAGAAGTCTAATACGAGAATTGGGCCATAAAAATGCAAGGGACTCTGAGGTCAATTAGGAAAACAGAACCTAACATCCTGCATTCCTACAAGATGCGATGTCACAAACAAATCGTGAAGAGTGATCATGAAGCTAGTATTGAGAGACTTAAGCTAATGGTTAAGGACTCGCAAGACCAGATGCTCTGTCAACAATACAAAATGCAAACTTAAATCGTGAAACTTATGAAACTAATGATAGCCTCCATGAAAGAAAAAGGGCAAGCCAGCACTGCCAACATGAGGAATAATTGTCCAAACACTGAAAGTCCCTCTGCCAATAATCTAGAACTCACCCAAGGGGAACCTAGACAAGAATAACGGCCCACTCCTCCACCTACCGCTCAAGCTTCACCAGTCATCTACCTTAATCCATTACAGCAGGTCAATTCATTCCTGGCACTCAAGGGGTGAACGTAAGAGTCTTATTGACAGATCTGATAACCTTTTACCATGAGGAACTAGAGAAAATAGAAGGTCAAAAGTCCACTATGACTACAAAGGAAGTGAGCAAATTCTAGCTACTAGAAAAATGCCTTCAAGCTATTGAAGGGAGTGACAAGTTTGGAGCTCTTGACATGTAATCACTGTCTTTGGTGTCTAACCTTGTCATTCCCCTGAAGATCAAAGTCCTAGAGTTTAAAAAGTTTAATGGAACCACTGACCCTTTATCCATGTGCGAATGTACCTATGAAAGATGGCTGGGTATGAGAAAGGTGAGAAGCTCCTCATCCATTGCTCCCAGCATAGCTTCACGGGGTAGTAGCTCGGTGGTATATCGAGCTAGATAATGTCAAAATCCAATATGGATTGACTTAGCTAAGGCCTTCCTAAATCAATACCAGCACGTGTTGGATTGGGTGCCAGATCAACTTTCCCTAATGAATTTTAAAAAAAGATCCACTGAATGTTTCAGACAGTATGCCCAAAGATGGAAAGAAGAGGCAGCCCTAGTCCAGCCTCTCCTTACAGAAAAAGAGATGATAGCCACTTTCATCCACACCCTATGTGCTCTTTATTATAAGAAGCTTGTAGGAAATGCCACCAAGAAATTCGCAGACCTAGTCCTCTCTAGAGAAATAACTGACGCAGCCATTAAGAGTGGTAGAATGTCAGCCAGGGAAACATCTAGATTAAGCAAGAAGCTTATTGCCAGTGAGAAAAAGGAAAATGAGGCCAACACCATAAATTATGCTGGCTCATTTCAGCAAAGACAGCATCAAGCACCCAACCCTCACTACTTAAGAATGCCATATTCTTAACCCATCACAATATCCCCACAGCCAATCTATACCATAACTTATAACCCAACCCTTGCAATCCCATCAAACCCACCATAAAGCTGTCTTCCATAAGTCCACTAAAACACCAATCAAACAACCAATAATGCACCTGGCAATCAATGTGCAAATCAACTAAGACAACATTTTGATCCTATCCCTATGACCTATAAGGAGCTCTACCAAACCTTGCTCCCAAATCACTTAGTGGCTCTAATCTATGCCCAGAAAAGAAGCCGCCACACCTGCCATGGTATAACCCTAACGCCCACTGTGAATACCATGCTAAGGTAGTGGGGCATGACATTGAAAGCTACATGTGCTTTAAACAAAATATGCAAAATCTAATCAACTCAAAAGTCTTATAGTTCAGAATAAACGAGGGACCAAATGTTGCTATCAATCCTTTACCAAACCATACTGAGCCAGCTATAAACATGATTGATACCAAGCCATAGAATTTGTGTCCTTCCACCAAGACCTAATTTTAATGATGGGGTCATGACGGAAGCTCCTACACTTTTTTTGTCCTTTTTATGTAATGTCAAAAAAATGAAAACCTACCTGCCCTCACCCAAAGGTAGGTAGGTGTCCTATGTAAGGGGCATCTTTATCAAACATTATCAATGAAATGACTTTTACATATATCATTCCATATTATGTGCCTATATCACTTTTCAATCTTTTTGTCTCAATTACTCTTATCTGAATCCTCGGGTTGTGTGTGCGCCTTTTGCAGTGTCTATTCTTTCACCTTTTTAGGTGTCTTGATGATAGTGACATGGATGTATCGATGGGTCTTCAAAGATCGATTTCAAACAGTCAATTCACACTAGTGAAGTTGATTCTAAAGAAGATTTCAAAGAAAGCTCTGTACCACCAAACCTCTTATAGTTCAAGATCCAACATCATAATTCTATCCTTATCGCCCAAAGATGAATAGGGCAATTGAGGCAACCAACAAAAACATCAAAAGAATAGTTGAAAAAATGGTTGAGACTTACAAAGGCTGGCATAATAAGTTATCCTTTGCACTTCATGCCTATCAGGCCTCAGTTCAAACTTCGACGTGCGCTACCCCATTCTTTCTTGTCTATAGGATGAAAGCCACATTGCCCATCGAAGTTAAGCTCCATTCTTTCAGAGTCTTGATGGAAACCAAACTTGGAATGGCTGAATGGGTCAAGAATAGATACGACTAGCTCAAGCTCATCAAGGAAAAGCACATAAAGGCCATTGGCCATGGTCAAATGTATTAAAGATATATAATCTAAGCCCATGATAAAAGATATGCGTATGATAATTTCACCCTGGTAAATTGGTATTGAAGAAGATCCTTCCAATTCATAAAGATGTGTGAGGCAAGTAGACATGTAATTAGGAAAGACTGTATATCTTGAATCAAGCCTTATCCGGAGGGGCCCTAATCTTGTCAAAAATGGATGGCAATGTCTTGCCCAACCCAGTCAACTTAGATTCTGTCAAGAAATATTACACATAAAGGGTGAAAACCTAAAAAGGCGTCATTCAGGAAAAGAAAGAAAAAGCAAAGAAAAAAACGCACAAACAAAAAAAATAAAAACAAAACAAAAAAAAAAGAAAATATTCAAAAAATAATAAAAAGGGAAAAAAACAAAAAGGGGTCTAGATGAAACTCAAAAAAGGGCATATGGATAGCGAACCGGACTACAGTTGAAAACCTGCAAGGGCAACTTGAGAAAATCAATTTTGATGGGGCATGTACTGAGAGTACCTACAAGACAACGCAAAGCAATCCTAGAGATCTTTCGAAGATTAGCTCATGCTAGCCATATTTATTATTCGAGAAAGATTTTGAAAAGCACCTAAAGAACATCCATGTCATGATTGTCAGAGGCATCTTTTGCCCAAAGGATCATCTTTCTTACTACCCTATCAATTGCTTGTCAAATAGTGTATTGAGTTATGTCTCTTTGTTATGATGAATAAATATTGCCTTGTTTCTTTTAGCCCTTGTACAATTGACATTACACTTGTCATTTAACTAATAATATTTGATAATCAACTGAAATATGCATCAGGACATCTTGATATTACATCGAAAGGAAAAGAAAAGCATAGGGAACTCTGCTCACACCCTGGTCATCAAGATCATGCACTTTTCACATCCAAACACCCATTTGGCATGACTACACACCAAACTATTTCTTACTTTCATAAGCCACATCTCAAGAAAAACCATTTTAGGCTAACCAAAAATCGACCCATGCATTCTATCAGAATCCTATCGAAACCAGAGACATTAACCTAATAGTAGAATAGTCTCCAAATTGTTGACAATGCCATCCATTTGTTAAGAAAATGATTGAGCCTCCCGAATCGAGAAATGTAATAGTCTAAATTCTGGGGACTAAATTTTTGGTGATATCCCCAGTGGAGCTGGGACAACCTCTATTCCCCAGTGGGATTAGGAAAATTTCCATCTATATTTTCGTCAAAGACAAATCGCCATCCCTATAAGAGTCTGAATGATGTACAAGGAGAACTATGGCTATCTCCCCTATTAGACATTGCATCATGCAATCATAAAAGCATTCCACATCATGCATTCACATTACCATCATACATCATCATTTTTACAATATCACTCTAAGTCAGGTTTACTGAACCACTAAGGAATTCCTAGAAATTACTCTAAGCTTCACAAACCAAGTGTCATTTAGGTAAGGTCTTTTTCTTCTCGTCACCTTATGTCAAATCCTTTTTTATCAAGCAACTATTGTCAAAGTGCAAGTGTCAAGAAATTGTTGTTTAGAAACTATCATAGAAAACTTTATCGAGCATATTCATCAGAAGCTTTGTCAAGAACTAGTGCCAAAACCCTTTCATTAGGAAATTTTGTCATGAACTTCTATTAAGAAAAACTTTTACTAAAAGTTTTATCGAAAACTTTATCGGTACCCTAAAGCCCATAAGTCAATGGCACCCTTTTAAAGCCCACAAGTTAGTGGTACCTTTCCAAAACCCTATAAGCTGTGGCATACTTTTTAAAGCCCATAAGTCAGTGGCACCTTTTTTAAAGCCCATAAGTCAGTAGCACCTCTTCAAAGGCCATAAATCAGTGGCACCTTCCTAAAAGCCCCTAAGTCGTGGCACCTATTTCAAAGCCCACAAGTCAGTGGCACCTTTTAAAGCCCACAGGTTAGTGGCACTTTCTCAAAAGCCCACAAGACGTGTCACCCTTTTCAAAGCCCACAAGTCAATGGCACCCTTTTAAAGGCCACAAGTCAGTGGCACCCAAGTCAAAGCCCATAAAAGCTGATGGCACCTAAGTCTAAGTGAAAGCCCGTACATGTTGGCGATACCTGAGACAAAGCCCACACGAGTTGGTGGCACCCATGTCAAAGCTTGCACAAGCTGGCAGCACTCAAGTTAAAACCCACATGAGCTGGTGGCACCCAAGTCTAAGTCAAAGCCCATAAGTCAGTGGCACCCCTTTAAAGCTTGCACGAGCTGGTGACACCCGAGTCAAAGCTTACATCAGCTAGTGGCACCTATGTTAAAGCTTGTATAAGCTGGTGGCATCTGAGTCAAAGCTCACATGAGCTGGTAGCACCTAAGTCTAAGTCAAAGCTCGTATGAATTAGTGGCACCCAAGTCTAAGTCAAAGCCTGTACAAGCTGACGACACCTGAGTTAAAGCCCACAGGAGCTGGTGGTGCCTAAGTCTAAGTCAAAGCCTGTACGAGCTAGTGGCACCCAAGTCTAAGTCAAAGCTCGTATGAACTGGCAGCACCTGAGTCAAAGCCTACACGAGCTAGTGGCACCCATGTCAAAGCCCACTCCAGTTGGTCGCATTCGAGTCAAAGCCTACACGAGCTAGTTGCACCCAAGCCTAAGTCAAAGCTTGCATGAACTGACAACACTTGAGTCAAAACCTACATGAGCTATTGGCACCTAAGTCTAAGTCAAAGCCCGTATGAGTTGGCAACACATGAGTCAAAGCCCATATGAGCTGGTGGCACCCAAGTCTAAGTCAAAGCCCACACAAGCTGGCGGCACCCAAGTCAAAGCCCATACAAGCTGATGGCACCTAAGTCTAAGTCAAAGTCTGCATGAGCTGGAGGTACCTGAATCAAAGCCTACACAAGCAGGTGGCACCGAGTCAAAGCCTACATGAGCTAGTGGCACCTAAGTCTAAGTTAAAGCCTACATGAGCTGGCGGCACCTGAGTCAAAGCCTACACAAGTTAGTGGCACCTAAGTCTAAGTTAAAGTACGCATAAGCTAGCGGCACTCGAGTTAAATCTCATACGAGCTAGTGGCACTAAGTCTAAGTCAAAGCTTGCATGAGCTGGCGACACTCGAATCAAAGCTCACATAAGTTAGTGGCACCCAAGTTTAAGTTAAAACCCGCACAAACAGGCGACACCCACATAAAAGAATCCACGTTACTCTTTACCAGCCTAAGGTGGTCAAACTTTAGAAAACCTAACACCCTAGTGTTCTGGGGAGTGTCAGTCCACCCTGGACGAAATAGTGTCTATTTGTCTTTGCCCTATTCCTGATTCTCAGCAACGGTCAAAGAGGGGCAGTTGTAGACACATTATTTTATCTGGGCTAATTAGTAGCAAGCCGGAGCATGGATGTAAGAGAGAGCAATGATCGCGTGTATTTTGAGGAGGTCAAATAAGCTTAAGGACCATATCAAAGGTAACTACAAAGATATGGCATTAAATGATATAGTTCAAGGTGTCTAGGGACAAAATGTATGAGAAAATTTATAATTTTACTTGAATGTACCGATACATGGTTCTCATGTATCGATACAATGCTTCAACATTCCAAAAATTTGAAATGTCCCTATTTGTATCGATACAACATATAGATGTATCGATACATGAGCCTCTGTATCGATACAGGACCTCATGTATCAATACTAGGCCACACCAAGACTGAAACATTGATTATGAAAAGAAATGTATCGATACATATCAACATGTATTGATACAATGGTTCATAGTATCGATATAGTGGTTCATAGTATCGATACAATCATCATAGTATCGATACAATGTTCATTTTATCGATATACATAAGGTTTTTGGACCAAATGTATCAATACATTCTACAATGTATCGATACATACAGGCCATTTTCACTGCCTGGGCATTTTTCACTCATCCACCATTGATCCAAAACTCGATTTTAACTCATTTCTTTGCATTAGGAAAGATTAAAACACATATCATATTATGAATTTAGACTTTTGAATTAATGAAAACATTTTTTTAAGTCTAAATTAGATCAAAAGGGTCACTGTTAGTTGATCACCGAACTCCTTCCTAGTTATTGGCTAATATCACCATCAGCCACCCTATTTGCTGGAAAATCATTTTAGCATTTAAACCAGCCACCCTATGCCCATCACATTGGCAGTAAGTTGCTCCCTACAGCCACTCTATAGCCACCATGCTAACATCACTTTGTCCCTCTTGAGAAATTGCCAAAAACACCTCTAATTTGGCTCTAAAATGTTGGTATAAATGGACCATTTCTATCTCAGCAAAAAGAGGTTAGATTCTAGCTCATTTTTAGCTTCCAAAACACATTCCTACACCAAGAGAACCAAATCCCGTAGCTCACCACTTACCACCCAAATACAACCCCAAAACACTCACTTTCAACCACTACACATTCTGAAAATCACCCTTATCCATACCAAAATCGAAACCTTATTATTTTTCTCTTTTTCTTGCTTATTAATAACAAAGAAAAGAGGGAAATTCAAGCCTTCTCTGTTGCTTCAATTATTTGGCCAAATAGTGAAGTTTTGTTGGTATAACTTCTCACCTTATCACTTTCATTTTTTGTTTTTCAGCATCTTCATCATTTTAGTGAGCTCTCCATGTTTTCGTCACCCTTTTAGGATTATCATGCATTTTTATGGTTTTTGTTTATGGTAGTTTAGGATTTGGATGCCTTAATGCCTCTTAGATGTGCCAAAATGCCTTATTTCATCCTCATTAGTTTGATATCTCTTGCTCATGCATTTTATACCATATCCATATATCTTGTTATCCTTAATCCATGTATGAATCATTAGCCTAACACGTTTTAAGCACATTTATATGTTAGCTTGGATGAATCATTGTCGTTTTCAGCATCCATAGCATTTTCTTGTCATAATGCATAACACTTTCTTTGTCTAAACCATTGGTAAAGTTAGCATCTCTATTCATGTTATGTGCCATCCCCTTGTATATTTGTTGTCTTCTCCTTGTCAAAATACATGTTTGATGGCTATCAAAAATTGATTTTCAAAAACTCTCTAAGCCAAGCATGTTAACCCTAACCAATGAGGATTAGCATGGACTTAGCATTTTCCTTAAAGCTAGCAAAATATCTTGGAAAGAATTAAGTTTCCCAGATTTGGAATCTTGGTTAAACAACTCAAATCTTCTGATTTTGAAACAAAAATGACCTTATAATTATTCCCTAAATATTTGTGCTTTTTTTTAGTTAAAACCTTGAGTGGTATGATCAATGGGTTGTTTCATCATCCCAAACTACTTTGGGGTTGTGCAAATGAGTTCATGACACTTATGCCACTTTTTCCCTTCAGTCATGGACATTCGAATGTCAATGATTCGAGTTTGGATAGTAAACATAAAGAAAATAAGAACTATCCTCTGCTTTACTTTGTCCCCTACTAGCAATACGGCTATTATAAATTGAAAAATCATTTTAAAATCCAAAACAATTTTCAATGAATTTTATGATATTTTTCTCTGAAAGTGTGTCAAAATACCTTTAAAACAAGGCCTTGTTCATCCCTGGATCAGTCCGAATGAGAGAGTTATGATTTTTAAAATCTAAACTATCCAGAACTTCTAGAATCCAAATGCGTATTCTGGTCAGGCCATTCAGGCCCACTAAATGATTTTTCCAAAATTTTCAAACATTTTTTCCTGAAAGATTCATGAAATTCCCTTTTTAAACGGGTATCACTTGCAATTTTTTGATACCAAATGAGTCTAGGGTGATTTTTCAAATTTTGACACACCTTATCCCTCATATGCTCTGCCAACAGCTCAATTAATCCGAACTTGAAAATTTATTTTTTTGGAAAGTGACTTTTTGGGATATTGGGAACATTTTTAAGACCCTTGTCGAGTTACCTTTCTAACGATATCTCGTCCACCCTCTAAAGCCTTCAAACCAATTTAAAATAAATTCAGGAAGCAGGATAGCATGATACTGTCCCCTGTTTTCAGTTATGGTCAAAATTGAGTTATTTTCCCGAATTTTATCTTAAGACATTTGAATGTGTCCGTATCACCCCGATCAGACTTGAGAACATGTTTAGATCTCCCACCAGCTCGTACAAGGCACAAACACATTTTACATCTTTACCATCCTTATTCACAATAATTTATTTGGCCAAAAGTTGTCAAAACCCTCACAAATTTCGTAAATCACAAAGTTTTATCAACTTATATTTTTTTAACTCGACTTTATTAAAGAGTGTCAAATATGTCATTTTTAGGGATACTCCAATCTCGACTTTCTGAGAGGATACTCCAACCCTATTTTTGAAAATTGTCAGCATTTAAAAATCCCTTTTTGTCAAAATTATTTGTCATCCACAGAGATACTCTAACCCCACCTTTTTGCAGGGATACTCCAACCCTGTCTTTTAATTACAACTAATATTGTTTCCTTTCTTGAACTCCCATGAATATGTCAAGCAAACCTCATTTAATCAAGAAACCTAGATGCATCTCAAAAATTATCAATTTGATTATTCCCAAATAATCGATGCCAGTTGCAAGATAAATTCCAATAGTCCTCCCATTTTCTTTATCATTGCATTGAATGATCCATGTTATGTTACTTTATTTATTGCCTTACTAACATGATTTCTTTGTGATGATTATGGGCATTCATGTTTTTAAAACATTTCAAATAAAATTAAAGCTAATGTTTTGCATAGGTATCTCTCTAGTGTCCAAAGTGGAACATTCCATTTTTAAAGTAAAATCCATAGGTCATTTTTTTGAAAATCTCTATATTCCCCGTCTCTTCGGGGTGTGTATGAGATTAAATCTTTTTTATCAAAACCAAGATTTGCATTTCTATAAGATTCATGCATTAAAAGAGGGTTATATTGAAATAGTGACAAGTTAAGATGGAAAGAATCAAAATCAAGATAAGACATAGCTAGTAAGGTACTGATTTTGGGCATTAGGAAGAGGTTCGTACCTCATCGTGCGTAGCCAACTCCCAAACCCAAACATCAAATCTTTGTATTACATAGACCATGAGATCGATGTTTTGAGTTTCATTACTCAAAACATAGGTTTCAATAGGCATCCGATCATGCCTAGCCCAAAATGATCGATGGCGACTCCAAGCATTGGCTATTTCGTGATGGTCATCTGAGACCAATAAGATGAGCGATTCGTCTTATGGTCCCCTTCACTGTACTCATTAAATCTGAAAGAAAAGTCTCGATCAAGAAGATATTTCCAAGTCAGGAAAATATTTTAAGTAGTACGCACTCATAGATCCGCGAGGATCCACCTTTAGGGTATGTTACGACAGCTCCTAATCATGAAAACAAAGGATATTATTACCTGAATACGAGTTTATCCCAATTGATAGATGAACTTTGATTCTAGAAAATGGTGGGAAGTGAAGTTTTTCTTATAAAATCAAAGCATCAATTCATTTATCCCAATAAAGAGAATGACTTTATGGTGCCCAATCATTAAATGAAAGGAGATTATTATATAAATCCATGTTTATCCCTATCAAAAGACGAACATTAATTTTAAAAATTGGAGAAAGAAAAGTTTTTCTTATGAAACCAAAGCATCAATAACATTTATCACAATGAAGAGAATGTGTTTATGGTGCCCCATCATAAAAAGAAAGGAGATTATTACGCGAATCCATATTTATCCCAACTGATGGACGAATTTTGATCCTAAAAAATAAGAACTGAAATTTTTCTTATGAAACCAAAGCCTCAATTCATTTGCCCCAATAAGGGGAATGAATTTATGGTGCCTAGTCATTAAAAGAAAGGAGATTATTATGTGAATCTGTATTCATCCTATTTAAAAGATCAACTTTAATTTTAAAAATGGTAGAAAAAGTAGTTTTTGCATAAAACTAAACATCAATATCATTTATCCTAATGAGGAGAATGTGTTTATGGTGCCCTATCATGAAAAGAAAGGTGATTATTATGTGAATCCTTGTTTATCCCAATTCATAGATGAACTTTGTTTCTAAAAAATGATGGGGAATGAAGTTTATGTTATTAAACCAAAGCCTTAATTCATTTATCCTGGAGAGGGGAATGAATTTATAGCGCCTAATCATTAAAATAGATGAGATTATTATGTGAATCCATCTTTATCTCAATTGAAAGATGAACTTTAATTTTAACAATGGTAGAAAAAGAAGTTTTTCTTATGAAACCAAAGCATCAATATCATTTATCTTAACAAAGAAAATATGTTTATGGTGCCCAATCATGAAAAGAAAGGAGATTATTATGTGAAACCGTGTTTGTCCAAATCAAGGAATGAAAATTAATTCTAAAAATGGTAGAAAGAGAAATTTTTCTTATGAAACCAAAGCATCAATATCATTTATCCCAATGATGAGAATGTGTTTAAGTGTCTCAAAAGAAAGGAGATTATTATGTGAATAAATTTTTATCCTAGTTAACATATGAACTTTGGTTCTAAAAAATAGTGAGAAGTGAAGTTTTTCTTATGAAACCAAAGCATCAATTCATTTATCCCAATAAGGAGAATGAATTTAAGGTGCCCAATCCTTAAAATAAAGAAGATTATTACGTGAGCCATGTTTATCCTAATTGACAGACGAACTTTAATGGTAAAAATGGTAGAAAGAAAAGCTTTTCTTATGAGACCAAAGCATCAATGTCATTTATCCCAATGAGTAGATTACATTTATGGTGCTCAATCATGGAAAGAAAGGGGATTATTACTTGAATCCATGTTTATGCCAATTGATAGATGAACTTTGACTCTAAAAAATAGTGAGAAGTGAAGTTTTCTTATAAAACTAAAGCATCAATTCCTTTATTCCATTGAGGAGAATGAATTTACGAAGCCCAATCATTAAAAAATGAGATATTATGTGAATCTGTGTTTGTCCAACCAGATGGATGAACATTAATTCTAAAAAATAGTAGAAAGAGAAGTTTTTCTTATGAAACCAAGGCATCAATTCATTTATCCCAATAAGAAGAATGAATATATGATGCCCAATCATTAAAAAAAAAGAGATTATTATGTTAATACATGTTTATCCCAATTGAAAGATGAATTTTAATTTTCAAAACTGTAGAGAGAGAAGTTTTTCTTTTGAAATCAAAGCATCAATACCATTTACCCAATAAAGAAAATATGTTTATGGTGCCTAATCATGAAAAGAAATGAGTTTATTATCTGAATCCGTGTTTGTCCAAATTGACAAACAAACTTTAATTCTAAAAATGGTAGACAGAGAAGTTTTTCTTATGAAACCAAAGCATTAATATCATTTATCCAAAGGAAGAGAATATGTTTAGGTGCCTAATCATGAAAAGAAAGCAGATTATTACATGAATCAATGTTTATCCTAATTGACAGACAAACTTTAATTCTAAAAAATGGTGAGAAGTGAAGTTTTTCTTATGAAACCAAAGCATCAATTCATTTATCCCAATCAGGATAATGAATTTGAGGTGCCTAGCCATTAATAGAAAAGGGATTATTATGCAAATCCATATATATCCAAATTGACAAATGAACTTTAACTGTAAAAGTGGTAGAAAGAGAAGCTTTTCTTATGAAACTAAAGCATCAATATCATTTATCCCAATGAGGAGAATGTATTTATGGTGCTCAATCATGGAAAGAAAGGGGTTGTTACTTGAATCTGTGTTTATCCCAATTGATAGACAAACTTGAACCTTAAAAAAAAGTGAGAAGTGATGTTTTCTCATAAACCCAAAGCATCAATTCCTTTATCCCAATAAGAAGAATGAAATTGCAGAGCCCAATCATTAAAAAATGAGATTATTATGTGAATCCATGCTTGTCCAAATGGACAGACGAACATTAATTATAAAAATAGTAGAAAGAGAAGTTTTTCTTATGAAACCAAAGCATTAATATCATATATCCTAACAAGGAGAATGTGTTCATGGTGCTCAATCATGAAAAGAAAGAAGATTATTATGCGAATCCATATTTATCCTAATTAACAGATGAACTTTGATTCTAAAAAATGGTGGGAAGTGAAGTTTTTCTTATGAAACCAAAGGATCAATTCATTTATCCCAATCAGGAAAATGAATTTGCAGTGCCCAATCGTTAAAAGAAAGCAGATTATTATGTGAACCTGTGCTTATACCAATTGAAAAACAAATTTAATTCTAAACACGGTAGAAAGAAAAGTTTTTCTTATGAAACCAAAGAATCAAAATCATTTATCCCGATAAGGAGAATTTGTTTATGGTGCTTAATCATGGAAAGAAATGAGATTATTACTTGAATCTGTGTTTATCAAAATTGATAGATGAACTTTGGCTCTAAAAAACTACGGGCAGTGAAGTTTTTCTCATGGAACCAAAGCGTCAACTCCTTTATCCTAACGAGGAGAACGAATTTGTGGAGCCCAGTCATTAAAAAAATAGATTATTATATAAATCCATGTTTGTCCATATTGATGGAAGCATTAATTCTAAAAATAGTAGAAAGAGAAGTTTTTCTTTTAAAACCAAAGCATTAATTCATTTATCCCAATGGGGAGAATGAATTTATGGTGCCCAATTGTTAAAAGAAAAGCAATTATTATGTGAATTCGTGCTTATCCTAATTAAAAGATGAACTTTAATTTTTGAAATGGTAGAAAGAGAAGTTTTTCTTCTGAAACCAAATCATTAATATCATTTATCCCAATAAAGAGAATGTGATTATGGTGCCCAATCATGAAAAGAAAAGAGATTATTATGTGAATCCATGTTTGCCTAAATCAACGAACGAACTTTAATTCCAAAAATGGTAGAAAGAAAAATTTTTTCTTATGAAACCAAAGCATCAATATCACTTTTCCCAATGAGGAGAATGTGTTTAGGTGCCTAATAATGAAAAAAAAAAGATTATAATGTGAATCCATGTTTGTCCAAATCGACAAATAAACTTTAATTCTAAAAATGGTAGAAAGAGAAGTTTTTCTTATGAAACCAAAGCATCAATATCATTTACCCTAATGAGGAGAATGTGTTTAGGTGCCCACTCATGAAAAGAAAGGAGATTATTACATGATTCAATGTTTATCCTAATTGGCAAACGAACTTTGATTCTTAAAAAAAGTGGGAAGTATAATTTTTCTTATGAAACCAAAGCCTCAATTCATTTATCCCAATGAAAAGAATGAATTTATGGTGCCCAATCAATAAAGGAAAGGAGATTATTATGTGAATCTGTGTTTATTCTAATTGAAAAATGAATTTTAATTCTAAAAATGGTAGAAAGAGAAGTTTTTCTAATGAAACCAAAGCATCAATATCATTTATCCCAATGAGAAGGATGTGTTATGGTGCCCAATCATGAAAAGAAAAGAGATTATTACTTGAATCCATGTTTATCCCAATTGATAAATGAACTTTGACTCTAAAAAATGGTGAGAAGTAAAGTTATTCTCATAAAACCAAAGCATCAATTCCTCTATGCCAATGGGAAAAATAAATTAGTGGAGCCCAATCATTAATAAAAAGAAAATTATTACGTGAATCTGTGTTTTCCAAATGGATGGATGAACATTAATTCTAAAAATAATAGAAAGAGATGTTTTTCTTATGAAACCAAAGCATCAATTCATTTATCCTAATGAGGAGAATGAATTTGTGGTGCTCAATCATTAAAAGAAAAGAGATTACTATGTGAATTTGTGTTTATCCTAATTGAAAGATGAACTTTAATTTTAAAAATGATAGATAGAGAAGTTTTTCTTTTGAAGCCAAAGCATCAATATCATTTATCCCAACGAAGAGAATGTGTTTATGGTACCTAATCATGAAAAGAATGGAGATTATTTTGTGAATCCGTATTTGTCCAAATCGATCAACAAACTTTAATTCTAAAAATGGTAGAAAGAGAAGTTTTTCTTATGAAACTAAAGCATTAATATCATTTATCCCAACAAGGCGAATGTGTTTAGGTGCCCAATCATGAAAAAAAAAGAGATTATTACGTGAGTCAATGTTAATCCCAATTGATAGATGAACTTTGATTCTATAAAGTGGTAGGAAGTGAAGTTTTTCTTATAAAACTAAAGCATCAATTCATTTATCTAATGAGAAGAAAGAATTTAAGGTGCCTAGCCATTAATAGAAAAGGGTTATTATGCAAGGATTAAAATGCGAATCCATATTTATCCCAATTGATAAATGAACTTTAATTGTAATAATGGTAGAAAGACAAGCTTTTCTAATGAAACCAAAGCATCAATGTCATTTATCCCCAAGTAGGAGAATATGTTCATGGTTCCTTATCATGGAAAAAAGGAGATTGTTTATGGATCCTTGTTTGTCCAAATCGACGGACGAACGTTAATTCTAAAAATGGTAGAAAGAAGTTTTTCTTATAAAACCAAAGTATCAATATCATTTATCCCAATGAGAAGAATATGTTTATGTTGCCCAATAATGAAAAGAAAAGAGATTATTATTTAAATCCATGTTTATCCTAATTGACAGACGAACTTTGATTCTAAAAAATGATGGGAAGTGAAGTTTTTCTTATAAAACCAAAGCCTCAATCATATATCCCAATAAGGAGAATAAATTTGTGGTGCCCAATTATTAAAAGAAAGGAGATTATTATGTTAACCTGTGTTTATCCCAATTGAAAGATGAATTTTAATTCTAAAAATGGTGGAGAGAGAAGTTTTCCTTATGAAACCAAAGCATTAATATCATTTATCCCGATGAGGAAAATATGTTTATGATGCCCAATCATGGGAAGAAAGGAGATTATTACTTGATTCCGTGTTTATCCAATTGATAGATGAACTTTGACTCTAAAAAATGATAGAAAGTGAAGTTTTTCTCATGAAACCAAAGCATTAATTCCTTTATCCCAATGAGGACAATGAATTTATGGAGCCCAATCATTAAAAAAAAAGATTATTATATGAATCCGTGTTTGTCCAAATCGACGGACAAATATTAATTCTAAAAATAGTAGAAAGGGAATTTTTTTAATGAAACCAAAGCATCAATTCATTTATCCCAATGAAGAGTATGAATTTGTTATGCCTAATCATTAAAAGAAAAGAGATTATTATGTGAATCCATGTTTACCCTAATTGAAAGATGAACTTTAATTTTAAAAATGATAGACAGAGAAGTTTTTCTTTTGAAGCCAAAGCATCAATATCATTTATCCCAATGAAGAGAATGTGTTTATGGTACCCGATCATGAAAAGAATAGAGATTATTTTATGAATCCGTATTTGTCCAAATCGATGAACAAACTTTTATTCTAAAAATGGTAGAAAGAGATTTTTTTTTTATGAAACTAAAGCATCAATATCATTTATCCCAATAAGGAGAATGTGTTTAGGTGCCCAATCATGAAAAGAAAAGAGATTATTACATGAATCATGTTTATCCTAATTGACAGATGAACTTTAATTTTAAAAAATGGTAGGAAGTGAAGTTTTTCTTATGAAACCAAAGAATAAATGTAGTTATCCCAATAGGGAGAATGAATTTGAGGTGCCCAATCATTAATAGAAAAGTGATTATCAAGTGAATCTATATTTATCCTAATTGACTGACAAGCTTGAATTGTAAAAATGGTAGAAAGGGAATCTTTTCTTATAAAACCAAAGCATCAATGTCATTTATCCCAATTAGGAGAATATATTTATGATTCCTCATCATGAAAAGAAAGGATATTATTTGCGAATCCATGTTTATCCTAATTGACAGATGAACTTTGATTCTAAAAAATGGTGGGAAGTGAATTTTTTCTTATGAAACCAAAGCATCAATTCATTTATCCCAATAAGGATTTGTGGTGCCCAGTCATTAAAAGAAAGGAGATTATTATGTGAATCTATATTTGCCAAAATCGATGGACGAACATTAATTCTAAAAGTAGTAGAAAGAGAAGTTTTTCTTATGAAACCAAAGCATGAATATCATATATCCTAATAAGGAGAATGTGTTCATGGTGCTCAATCATGAAAAGAAAGAAGATTATTATGCGAATCCATATTTATCCTAATTGATAGATGAACTTTGATTCTAAAAAATGGTGGGAAATGAAGTTTTTCTTGTAAAATGAAAACATTAATTCATTGATCCCAATGAGGAGAATGAATTTGTGGTGCCCAATCATTAGAAGAAAAGTGATTTTATGTGAATTCACGTTTATCCTAATTGAAAGATGGACTTTAGTTTTAAAAATGGTAGAAAAAAACTTTTTCTTTTGAAACCAAAGCATCAATATCATTTATCCCAACGAAGAGAATGTGTTTATAGTGCCCAATCTTGAAAAAAAAAAGGAGATTATGATATGAATTCGTGTTTATCCAAATCGAAGAATGAACCTTAATTCTTAAAATGGTAGAAAGAGAAGTTTTTCTTATGAAACCAAAGCATTAATATAATTTATCCCAATGAGGAGAATGTTTTTAGGTGCCCAATCATGTAAAGAAAAGAGATTATTATGTGAATCAATGTGTATCCCCATTGACAAATGAACTTCGATTCTAAAAAATGGTGGGAAATGTGTAGACACCTTATTTTGTTCGGGGTAATTTGTAGCAATTTGAAGCATGGATATGAAAAGGGCCGATGATTGCAAAAAAGTATTTTGAGGAGGTCAAGAAGGCCTAGGAATCATATCAAAGGTAAATGCAAAGATGTGGCATTAAATGATGTAGTTCAAGGTGTCTGAGGACAAAATATATGAGAAAATTCATAATTTTACTTGAATGTATCGATACATAGTTCTCATGTATCGATACAATGCTCCAACGATCCAAAAAATTGCAATGTCCCTATTTGTATCAATACAACATGTAGATATATCGATACATGAACCTCTGTATCGATACAAGACCTCGTGTATCAATACTAGGCCATGCCAAGACTGAAACATGCATTCTGTAAAGAAATGTATTGATACATATCAACATGTATCAATACAATGGTTCATAGTATCGATATAGTAGTTTATAGTATCGATACAATGTTCATTGTATCAATATGCATAAGGTTTTTGTACCAAATGTGTCGATGCATTCTACAATGTATCGATACATACAGGCCATTTTCACGGTCCAAGCATTTTTGACTCATCTACTATTGATCCAAAACTCGATTTAAACTCATTTCTTTGCATCAGGAAAGATTAAAACATATATCAAATTATAAATTTAGACTTTTAAATTAATCAAAATATTTTTTTTGAAGTCTAAATTGGATCAACAAGGGTCAACATCACATGATCACCCTACTCCCTAAATTGTTAGCCAATGTCACCATCAGCCACCCTATTTGCTGGAAAATCATTTCAACATTTAAACCAACCACCATATGCCCATAACATTGGCAGCAAGTTGCTCCCTACAGCCACCCTATAGCCACCATGCTAACATCACTTTGTCCCTGTTGGGAAATGGCTAAAAACACCTTTAATTTGGCTCTAAAAGGCTAGTATAAATGGACCACTTCTATCTCAGTAGAAAAAAGGTTAGATTCCAGCTTATTTTTGCCTCCAAAAACAGATTCACATAAAAAAAAACCAAATCTCGTAGCTCTTCACCCACTAGCCAAAAATAGCCCCAAAACACTTACTTTTAACTCTACACATTCTAAAAATTAAAAAAAAAAAACAAATCTCGTAGCTCTTCACCCACTAGCCAAAAATAGCCCTAAAACACTTACTCTCAACTCTACACATTCTAAAAATCACCCTCATCCATACCAGAATCAAAACCTCACTGTTTCTCTCTTTTTCTTGCTTCTTCATAACAAGGAAAAGAAGAAAATTCAAGTCATCTCTTTGCTCCAACTATTTCACCAAAGTTAAAGTTTTGTTGGTATAATCCTACTCTATCACTTACATTTTCTATTTTTTAGCACCCCTATCATTTTAGTGAGCTCTCCATGTTTCCATAACCTTTTTAGGATTATAATGCGTTATTGCGGCATTTGGTTGTGGTAGTTTAAGATTTGGATGCCTTAATGCCCCTTTTATGTGCAAAATGCCTTATTTCATCCTCATTACTTTGATATCTCTTTCTCATGCATTTTATGCCATGTCCATGCATCTTGTTATCTTTAATCCATGTATGAATCATTAGCCTAACACATTTCAAGCATATTTACACATTAAGTTGCATGAATCATTGTCATTTTTAGCATCCATAACATTTTCTTGTCAAAGTGCAGTCTAGGCCATTAGTAAAATTAGCATCCCCATTCATGTTATATGCCATCCCCTTATATGTTTGTTGTCAAAATGCATGTTTGATGGCTGATAAAAACTGATTTTTGAAACCCCCCAAGCCAAGCATGTCAAGCTCAACCAATGAGGATCAGCATGGACTTAGCATTTTCCTTAAAGCTAGCAAAATATTTTAGGGAAAATTAAGTTTTCTAGATCTAGAATCTTGGTTAAACAAGCTCAAATCTTCTAATTTTAAAATGAAAATGGTCTTACAATTATTCAATAAATGTTTATGCCTTTTTATTGAGTCAAAACCTTGAGTGGTATGATCAACGGGCTGTTTCATCGCCCTAAACTACTCTGGGGCTATACAAATGAGCTTGTAATGCTCACGCCACTCTTTCCCTTCAGTCATAGATATTCGAATGTCAATGACTCGAGTTTGGACCTGTAGACATAAAAAAATAAGAGATATCCCCTGCTTTGCTTTGTCCCCTGCTGGCAACACAACTGTTGCAAATTGAAAAATCACTTTAAAATCCTAAATGATTTTTCATGAATTTTTTGATATTCTTCTATCCAAGCATGTCGAATTATCTTTGAAATGATGTCTTATTCACCCCTGGATCTTTCAGGATGAGAGAGTTATGATTTTTCAAGTCTAAACTATCCAAAACCTCTTAAATCCGAACATGTATTTTGGTTGGGTCATTTAGGCCCACTAACTAATTTTTCCAAATTTTTTAAACATTTTTCCTAAAAGGGTTCATGAAATTCCTTTTTCAAAACAGCATTGTTTATAATTTTTCTATACCAAATGAATCTGAGGTGATTTTTCAAATTTTGACACGCCTTGTCCTTTATATGCTCTGCCAATAGCACTATCAATCTGAACTCACAAATTTATTTTCCTAGAAAGTGACCTTTGGGGTAGCGAGAATATTTTTAGGATGACCTTCATCGAGTTACCTTTCTAATAGTGTCTTGTCCACCTTTTAAATCCTTCAAACCAATTTAGAATAAATTTGGGAACCAAGATAGCGTGATGTTGTCCCCTGTTTTTGGTTTTGGTCAAAATTGAGTTATTTTCTTGAATTTTGTCCCAAGACATTCGAATATCTCTATGTCAACTTGATTAGACTCAAGAATATGCTTTGACCTCCCATAGGCTCGTATCAAAGCACAAACACATTTTACGTCTTTATCATCCTCATTCACAATAATTTCTTTTCCTAAAAGTTGTTGAAAGGCTCATACATTCCGTAAATCATAAGGTTTTGCTAACTTAAGTTTTCCAACTATACTTCTCTAAAGAGTGTCAAACGTATCACTTTTGGGAATACTCCAACCTTGCTTTTTCGAGGGGATACTCTAACCTCATTTTTCAAAATTATCAAGATTTAAAAAAAAAACTTTTTGTCAAAATGATTTATTGTCCATGAGGATACTCTAACCCCAACCTTTCGAGGGGATACTCTAACCTTGCTTTTCAAAATTGTCAACCTTTAAAAAATCTTTCTTTATTAAAATTATTCATCATCCATGAGGATACTCCAACCTTATCTTTTCGATGGGATACTCCAACCCTGTCTTTTAACTATAATTAAATTTTTCTCCTCGTCAGACTTTCATGAATGTGCCAAACAAACATCCTTTAATCAAGGAACCTAGATGCATTTTGAAAATTATTGATTCGATTATTCCTAAATAATCGATACCAATTGCGAGATAAATTCCAATAGTCCATCCTTTTTCTTTATCATTGCATTGAATGATCCATGTTATGTTACTTTATTTATTGTCTTACTAACATGATTTCTGTGTGATGATTATTTGCATTCATGTTTTCCAATCATTTCAAATAAAACTAAAGGTAACGTACCTCGTGCGTATCTCTCTAATGCCCAAAGTGGAACATTCCATTTTCAAAGTAAAATCCAAAGGTCATTTTTATCAAAGATCTCTATATTCCCTATCTCTCCAGGGCGTATATGAGATTAAAATCTTTTTCATTAAGACCTGGACTATTCCCACAAGATTCATGCATTGAAATGGGTTATGTCAAAATAATGACAAGCTAAAATTGAAAGAATCAAAATCGAGATAAGACATAGCTAGTAAGGTACCGATTTTGGGCATCACGAAGAGGTTTGTACCTCATCGATCATAACCAACTCTCGAACCCAAAAGGTGAATCTTTGCACTACATAGACCACGAGATAGATGTCTTGAGTTTCATAACTCAAAACATGTGTTTCAATAGGCATCCGATCATGCCTAGCCCAAAATGATCGATGGTGACTCCAAGCATTGGCCATTTTGCGATGGTCATCTGAGACCAATAAGATGAGTGATTCATCTTATGATCCCCCTCACTGTACCACAAGTCGGGAATCCATACATTCTTATTTTCATCACATCGCTAAAGGAAAAGTCTCGATCAAGAAGATATTCCAAGTTAGAAAAATATTTTAAGTCATATGCATTCATAGATCTGCAAGGATCCACCCTGGAGTACATTGCGACAACTTGGCGACTCCACTGGGGATTGAGTCCATTAAGGTTAAGAAGGCCTAGGGATCATATCAAAGGTAAATGCAAAGATGTGGCATCAAATGACATACACATGAGAGAATTCATAATTTTACTTGAATGTATCGATACATGGTTATCATGTATCAATACAATGCTCCAACAATCCAAAAATTTGAAATGTCCCTATTTGTATCGATACAGCATGTATATGTATCGATACATGAGCCTCTATATCGATACAAGACCTCATGTATCGATACTAGGCTATGCCAAGACCGAAACATGCATTCTATAAAGAAATGTATTGATACATATCAACATGTGTCAATATAGTGGTTCATAGTATCGATACAATGATCATTGTATCGATACAATGTTCATTGTATTGATATGCTTAAGGTTTTTGGACCAAATGTATCGATACATTTTGCAATGTATCAATACATACAGGCCATTTTCACAGTCTGGGTATTTTTTACTCGGCCATCATTGATCCAAAACTTGATCTAAACTCATTTCTTTGCATCAGGAAAGATTAAAACACATATTAAATTACGAATTTAGACTTTTGTATTAATTAAAACATTTTTTTGAAGTCTAAATTGGATCAACAAGGGTCAATATCACATGATCAACCTACTCATTAGTTTGTTGGCCAATGTCACCATCAGCCACCCTATTTGTTATAAAATCATTTTAGCATTTAAACTAGGCACTCTATACCCATCACATTGGTAGCAAGTTGCTCCCTACAGCCACCCTATAGCCACCATGTTGACATTATTTTGTCCTTATTGAGAAATGGCTAAAAACACCTCCAATTTGGCTCCAAAATGCTGGTATAAATGGATGACTTCTACTCAGTAGAAAAAAAGTTAGATTCCAACTTGTTTTAGCTTCTAAAAACACATGCACACATAAAAAAAATTCCCATATCTCTTCACCCACCAGCCAAAAACAGCTCCAAAGCACTCACTCTCAACCTTTACACATTCTAAAAATCACCATTATCCATACCAGAACTAAAACCTCATTGTTTCTCTCTTTTCCCTGCTTATTTACAATAAGGAAAAGAGGGAAATTGAAGCCATCTCTATTACTCCAACTATTTGGCCAAAGTTAAAGTTTTATTAGGATAATTTCCTACTCTATCACTTATATTTTTTATTTTTTAGCACCTTCATCATTTTAGGGAGTTCTCTATGTTTCCATTACCTTCTTAGGATTATCATGCATTATTGTGGCATTTAGTTATGGTAGTTTAAGATTTGGATGCCTTAATGCCCCTTTTAAGTGCAAAATGCCTCATTTTATCCTCATTAGTTTGATATCTCTTGCTCATGCATTTTATGCCATGTCCATGCATCTTG